>JBBMKC010255970.1:0-10090 GCA_037834085.1 Bipalium vagum | reverse complement strand
ATAATAATAATAATAATAATAATAATAATAATAATAATAATAATAATAATAATAATAATAATAATAATAATGTAATAGTTTATGCGTTACTATTTAATTTCCTTTAGGACAGAATATATACATATGTAAATAGTTTAAAATTTTCAAGAATTATATTTTTCTCAGAATTTTTAATTTTTACAATTGTGTCCCTATTTTTTAAAAACTATGAATGGTGAAACAATTTTAATTGAAAAAACTTTATTTTTTTAACATTTATTAATTTTTTTGCCTTATTTTTCTGCAAGAATATGTAAATAAAATAAAAACAATAATCTATATGTTTTCCATTAATTTGTTTCATAAACTAATAAGACACGATGTTAATCTGAAAATCATTATTGTTTCTTCTGTACAAAAAAGGAATATTAACTAATGATGAAGAGCATTCATTTGCTCAATTCTTTTCTTTTATTATATTGACTGTCATCTAGAATTCATCAGATATAAGGAAAATAATAAAATATATATATTTTTAATGAATCTCATTAAAAGAATAAATTAAATGTTTAATTACATCATTATCTTTTTTCTATTCATCTTCCTGGAAATCAGTGTTAACGTCATTTATATTTTTAAAATTATCAATTTAAAAAATAATATTTTATATTTAAAATAAAAAATTCTGATACTTTCTTATTTATTAACGAAATTTGTCCTTGTTTTTCCACTGGGAAATCTTTTTGAAAGATAATTGTATGTTATATGTAATTTCAACTTTAAAGTTAGGATAGTTTGTAAAAATATTAATTTTTCATTATATTTATTTATTTTTCATCTATCTGAAACATCATGTTTCAGGCATAGGATCTTATGAATCTCTGCAGCACTTTTTTGAACACAAAAAAGTGACAAATCTTACAAACGTGTTTTTTTGAAATAAAACTGGTTATATTAAATAGATCGGTTTTTGTTTACTATACATCTTAACAAAACAATATACCATGATTTAAAATTTAAATATTAATACTTTCGAGATCTTACCAATTGATTTAAATCATCGCTGAAATATTTAATAAATTAGTTAATTAAAACAAAAAGTGAAAATTAATGCAACTACCTAATATAAAAGTATTGATATTTATTTAAAATCATCTCAATAGTCAGACAATAGGTATAGAATAACTTTTCACCAAAGAAAGGTTTTAAACGTTACCTTTCAAATTGAGTTTCAGATTATCAATTTTTGATCAATCAAGTTATCTGTAGATCACCAAATAATCTTGTTAAAATAAATATAACAGTTATATTCTAAAGAGAAAAAAATAATGATTAAAATTAAAAGTTTGCTGAAAATAATTAACATTTATAAAATGAATTAAATGATGAAGTAAATTAAATTTTTTATAACTGCAACCAAGTCAAGTATAACATTTTTATGACGTATTCTGTTTTAATTATATTGTTTATTTTCATATGGTGGTTATGCGGAAAATGAGAGCTATATCTGTACGTTATAAAAAAATTCTTGAGTTTGGTTTTCTGGATGCGGCAGAATCTAAGGATTTTTAACAGTATAATTGTTGAATAAAAATAAAAATGACATTTCATTTCTTCCATTTTTGATTGATTTATAAAATTTCTGATTAACTATTAAATATCTTTTATTTTTACGCTTTAAAAAGATTTTCATTATTATTAGTATTACAAGTTTTTGAAAATTAACAATGTCCGTGGAGAAATTTTTATCATTTAGAATATTTATTAATATTTTAGTACAGAAAATGAGAAAACCTTGGTTTAAGGCTCTCATTTCAATCTTAAAAGTGTTGAAACCATTGATGTATAGTACACTCATTAACTGTACCCTGATTGAATGTACCATTGATATTTCGGCTGGCTTCTGCAGCTTAATGGGTTTTATATTTGAATTCATAAAGATAAATCGTTATTAAGTGTATTTATCCAAATTTGAATTTTTCACAAAAAAGTTGTAATATTTAAACAAATGTTAATTTTATTGAAATGCAATTATATGATATATAGAATGCCATTATTTAAAATATTTTTTAATTTCATTTAATAAAGTTCATTTGAGTTAAAAATTGAATGTCAAAATCGGACATTATTCTCCGATCAATATAATGCAAACATTTCATCATGATTTGTGATATTTGAATTGAAATGAAAGAAAAAACTGAATTAATAAGGCTTTCTGTGGACCCAGTTTTAAATAAACGAAGTTAACTTGTTTCATTTTCTATAATCATCATCAAGCCCATGTTCATTTCACTTAATATGTAAATACCTATTATATTTATCAATGTTTTTTCTTCTCAAAACGAAAAATAATTTTTCTATTTCCTTTTTAGTTAACATTTATTGAGATTATGAATAACATTATTAATTATAAAAAATTTCAAAATATAAAATTTAAGAATATAAAAATATTTCGATATGGAAAAGGAAATTTTATATTTAAATATAATTATTTATTTACTTATTCATTATTTTATATATATATATATATATATATATATATATATATATATATATTTTATGCAGGTTGTTCCAATTTAAGGTTAAAGTTTTAAATTTTCAATAAAACAAGCAAAACGTATAAAATGTAGCAATAAACTTATTTACAATGATAGTACATAGATTCCGATTTATAAATGAAAAATGATGTCATGAAACTGACCTGCTGCTACGCATTAAGCACTCATTATTTTACAAAAGTTTTCTATTAATTTTTGGCATAACTGTAATCAAATTTGACTATTTCCATAGATAATGTTCTTCAAATCAGAACTTGTTTGAGAATCGCTAATATAAACCTTTCGCTTTAAATAACCCCAAAGAAAAAATTTGGAGGTGTTAGATGGCAGGATCTGGGCTGCCATCTGATGTTTACATGCAGAGAAAATCATTTTTCACCAAATCGTTCTATTAAAATGGCCGTATCGTTTCTATTTGCGAAATGAGATGTGGCATCATCCAGCTGAAACCACATGGTCTGGGTTCTCATTTATGAAACGAAATTTTTACTATCATATTTTAATATCGAGCTCCGATAATTGTTACAGAATTTCCAGCTTCATTGCAAAAAAACGGACCAATTGCGCCACCAGTCCAAAAATCATACCAAACATTTACTTTTGGTGGATGGAATTTTTTGCAGTATTTTTTGTGGTTTTTAATTGCCCCAAATTTGACAATTCTGTATGTTTACAAATCAGCCTAGTTCAAAATATGCTTCGTCATTAAACATCTGTTTTAATCACTTTCATGTTTATCCATTTTCAATTGTCCATTTGCTGAATTTACGGTGTAATTCAAAGTCTGCCGGATTTATATGTAGAGTTATTTGAATCTTGAACGCCTTTAAAAGAAGATCTTCACGCAAAATTCTGAATAACGTCATTCTTGGAATGGTTAGTTGTTAAAACGTCACATATCGGAAATAACGGCTTCACCAATTATTAAAATGACATAATCAATGATACCGTGAATATTCAACTAAATTGATAGCAGGCTCTTGATAGTAAGTTCTTTGAATGAAACAGGGTTTTGTGAATTCATTTTTGTTTGACCTATTGAATAATCTCTATGATACTTTTTATCATATGTTATGTGTCTAATATTAGACTAGATTAAAAAGACTTAATTCAAAACGGTTTCTAAGGTATCCGATTGTCTTTAATATATAAAGGATGATCAATAAAAAACCCTAGACTAATTTCAAAGGTAACATTTATAAAGATGTTATATAAAAGAACATATTTTATCATTCCTTTGATAATTAAATATTATTTAGAATAAAACTTATTAAAAATCCTGTGTATAATATATTACATTAAAGCATAAAACAATGTGTAATTCGAAAACGAATTGTAAAATTTTATGAAGATTACAAGTCTATGAGAAAAGGTTTACGGCGAACCATTTATGGCAGAGAAAGTGGCAAGATCAACGGTGAATTAAATTCTCAGAACATGACAAGTAAATCGAATTAGCTACAGTAATGTCGAAAAAGGACTTCAAAGACTGAAAGAGGCGTTTGACAATCACGACAATTAAAGTCAATTGATCGCAGTCATATTTGCAAATCCCTTAAGAGGACCAAAACTCAATGTCGAAAGAAACAGAAATCACGAGAATATACAATTCAGAATATATCATTACTTCAATAATATCATAAAAAGAAACTGCTGTGTTTTGACCAAGCAGTTATTTATCAGTTTCCCTCAGATTTCTGTTGAACTTTCTGCACTTAGCGTTCTCAAACTCTGATAATCTATAACAATTGAATACAACGAGCTGGTATGGAAGACACAACCACTTTATTTATCAAATAATAAAATAATTTTATTTCCATCTTCAGAAAAAAATTCAATTCCACCAGAAATAGTTTCACATTCAGATCAATATCAAACTCGTTGAAACCAATAATTTAATTAATTTAATCAAATATCATTAATTGAATCAAGTTAACAATAATAATAAAAATTATAAATTAGCAAGTCGGATATATGAAAATTGTCTGTAGATATCGCCCGTTTTGGACAATAAAAATCGTCTAACCATAATTAAAATTGTTTTTAAGGCAGACTAAATTGATTAAATTTTGAATTAAATATGCAAAAACAAAAATTCAATATATGAAATTTAAGAAATAATCAATTATTTAGAACAAAAATTAATTATTTTTGTATAAACTCAGAAAATTAAAAATATTACTTAAAGAATTTTCTGACAACAAATGAAGCAATAAAATATTATTTTAGGTCAATTTTTATTTATTTTTTATTTCGGGAAATAATTAAAATTCAGTTTTGATGGACGTTGTCTGGTCCTTACATCTTATTTTATTTATATGTATAGATTTTTGCTTTTTACAGAATAATATAAACATTTTACACAAATATATATATTTTTTTTTTCATAAAATTTTTTTGAGAAAAATATCTGGATCAATATTCGAAAAAATTTGTTTCATTGTTGATACTTTGCAAGCAGACCACGCAAATTCATATCCGAGTTGTCATGTTATTTCTCACGAAGGATTAAAAATTATTTATTTTTTTCAATTTTTATTTCTCACTGAAATAAAATTTTTTGTTAATTTTCGTGCCCAGTCACAAAATTGATGAGAAAGTTTTTAATTCGACTTTTTTGTTTAAATTCTCAAAAAATCTTTTCATTCCATATTTTGATTTGTAACTCGTTGAATTTACATGTTATATTGTCTACAGTAGTTGACTTCCCTGATCTTCCAAATCAAAATTACCATTCCTAAATCGGGAAAACCATCACTGACGTTTTCTGATAGAGAGAGTATCGAGATAAATTTTGTTGATTGACCTAATAGCCTCTGCTGCCGTTTTATCATGTCAAAATTCATATAGCATACAATGGCGTATATGATTTTCATTTGGTATTTCCTGTGCCATTTCTACAGATTTAATGCATAGTATCAAATTATTCATAAAAATATTAAAACATTAAACCTACTTCGTAATTCACCCAAAAAATATTAATTTGATATATTTAAACAAATTACTTATTGATTGAATATTAATTATTAAAAAAACAACATTACTTATGTGTCGACCTAATACTTCCAAAAAACATTTTCCTCGTGTATTTAATTTTATAAAAATCCCGTTTCACTTAATTCCGTCAAAATTATCTTATATGCAATAACAGAAATTTATTCATATAATAATGCTTCGATAAAACAAAAAAATAATGTATATTTTAAAGCAAGGAAATTCAATCAGATGGAAAGACAGATGTATAATTGAAAGCGTATAATGTCGGGCTGGATAGATATAAATTGGTGGAAAATAATGATTTATGCATGGGGCTCAAGGAGGAATTAATAGACTTTCGAAATATTACTGCTGTTTTAATAATATGGATAAGTTGTTTTATACAGTTACTTCTTATTTAATGTTTTTGTCAGTGGCAAAAATATTTAACTTTGCAATATGTACTTATTTTATTTCTCTCACTTTTTTCTTTTTTATTCTTATTTAGTTGAAAAAATTTAATACTCTAAAAAGATGGATAGCTCTCAGAGATTTTAATCATATTTTCGTATGTAAAAGTTAACCAATTAAGTATATATGAAGATAGTTCGACAAGTAATAAAAACGGTTAGTAGCGATATCAAAAAAATCAGTTATATTTTGAACAATATATTTTCAATGTTTTTAAAGCAATAATACTTAAACAAATTTTCCATTCTTAATAAATTAATATATCGTGTCATTAAAATAAAAATTATTTTAAACTAAATATTAAAATTAAAGTTACAATTAATTAAAAATTTAAAAATTAGAAATTAGTTTAAAAACTCACAAGAACAAACCTCATATCGCTTATGTTTTAATTAATGAATAATGCATCATTGTTATTCTGAATAATCTATAAATATTTATAATTTTTAGATATTATTGACAATTGTATGTTGTATAGTCGAGTTTTTATCATTGTTTTAGATCACCGGTTTTGGTTAACTGATTGAAATTGCCAATTCTATCATAAATTGAGTAGCAAAGCTACATCAAATTTCGTTTTTCTCCTCAACAGTCGGCAATATATATGCATAATAATTTGTTTGCTATTAATGGGGACAACACCTCATCATATATCATAGTCAATTTTAATGACGAAGTGTTTCCCAAGAAAAGTGGAAGGACATTAAAGATAACTCGTGCCCTGTTCATCCTTTCAACACGATAAGGCCTGAAAATTTCAGGATTTCACAAAATTGTCATTAAAGATTCATTTATTACCACCCATGATATTGAAGGCATAACTGGTATTGGAATTGCAAACATCCATGAAATATTGCAGTCAGTTATAACTCGGAATGGTTTGCTCCCGTTAAATATCATATTTGCTCAATGAGTCGCAAAAGAAAGAGCAAGTCGTTTCAGACGAATGGAAAAAATGCATTTCTTAAAATCGTCCGGTAACAAAAATTGGATACACTATTTCAAACCAAAAAAGCAGCAAAACATGGCCTGGATTGCTGAAAGGGATCATCCTCCTCAAATTTACTGAATCTCTCAATGAACTAAAATCTTTTGCATTGCAGAGTATTTCCGTTATCTAAATGTCGTCAATTTTAATGAAGATATTACAAAAATTATAATCATTATTTAATAATTTTCATTTTTAGAAATTACTTTACAATGATAAAATAAAAAATGTTACAATTTATTTAAAAATTGTGCATTATTAATTTGCATAAAAATTTTCGTTAGAAAAGCATTATGTTGTTACATTTGAAATCACAGATTTTTTGTTATCTACCAATAAATGTTATCTGAATGTTTTAATTTTTTAAAATTTTTTGAATTATCTAATTAAATATTTTAAGTGGAAGATTTAAAATTTCTCTTCAATATAATTATAACAGTTTATTTACACTTCATAGATTTTGTGGATCTCAAAAACTGAAGTCAAGTAATGGAAAGCCATGAATTTCTAGTGTTTATGATTCACAAATTTCAACGTGACAATAATGCAACAAAGACAACACAAACTATCAACAAAGCATGAGAAAAAAGAGGGGAAAAGCACTCGTGAATTAATGAATTCCAAAAATTCAGAGGTCTTCAGACTGTGTTTCATTTCTTAAAAGAAATAAATTTGAATTATTTCTACAACGAATCATTAAAAAGACATGAAAAATGGATCCTATGAGATAATCGCGAAAGATCTGCGAAATGGTTAACAAAAATGAATTACCTAAATAGGTGGGAAAACCAAATTTACATCGAAAAAAACAATGATTACACTTTGGTGGTGTAGCACAAGTATAATCTATTACAGATTCTTTAAAAGTGGTGAAACAATCATAGATGATAAATACTGTACCGAAATAGACAAAATAAATAAAAAACTATGTCAAAAGATGATAGCACTTGTGAACAGAAAAGATTCAGTCTTATGGTACGAAAATACCAGAACGCACACCTCACATTAACTCTATGAAAGTTAAATCAATTGCAATATGGAGTTTTACCCCATCAACCTTATCATATACACCTCTCGTCATCTGATTTTTTTTTCAAGCACTTTAAATTCTTTATTAGTTAAAAGATCAAACTGATTCACTGATCAAACCATGGTTGAAGAGACTTTTCGTTGTTTCATAGAATCCCAAGATACAAATTTTCACAGTGATGCAATAACTAACCATGTCTGGTGTTTTGATTAAATAAATATATTTTTTACAAAGTTATAACCTTTTGAAAATTAACACTAAAAACGACAATATTTCATATGTAACAGCCTAATAATATAATAATAATATTTAATAATACATAATTCATTTTCAAACAATATTTTATCAAAAATAATAATTCGTTATAATATTATGAAAAATGTCTTTAATAATTAATATGATTAATTTTCGGAGAGAGAGGAAAAATCGAATATATAAAAAATGATTGTGATTAATGAAAAATATTTCTATCTTTCACGATGATCTCTAGAAGAAATCTGTCTAAGAAAATCTATTCTCCAAATTTTGCGGCATTAAGTTTGTCTAAAGTTTTTCATGGTGCATTAATTACTTTTTAAACTTGTACATTTTCTTTTCACAAAAAAGTTTTTTCTTTTAAAGAAACGTAAAATTAAAAGAAAACAATCATGAAAAATATAAATGAAAAAACATATTGCAAAAGTAATATAAATATTTTTATAAGGCAAATTTTATTCTAACGTTTAACGTAATTCTAAAATATAAATATTTATAATTTGGAAAAAGGAACATTAAAATTTAAAATAAAATTATAAAAATTATTTAACGTCATTTTTATTAGAAATATATAAAAAAATAATTTAATTAACTTTCACAATTTTTAATTAAAATTTTGGTAACTGAATTTTATTGATTACTTTATTTTATAAATTCTCTTTTAATATTAACTCTATCTCTCTGACTTTCCTTTTTTAATTCTCTTTGTTTGACGGTTTCATAATGTAATAAGCAAATAAATATTATATATTTTAAATGATAGAAATAATGTTTTCAAAAGATAAATTGTAAGAGACAAGTATTACAATCGATCTCAACAAAAATCGATAAACTTTGTCCTTGAATCTGTTTCACATATAAAATTTTATATTACGTGAAGTATAAAGAAAAATTTTATAATCAAAGCATCATATTTATCGTAAAACTACATTAATAATCAAATATTAAATCAGTTGGTAAAGTGTTTTTCCTACATCACCTTAAATTAACTACTTTTGACTATTTTAGGAAATGGACAAAATAGAAATCCGAGCAGTGATCAAATATTTAGTAAAACAATATTCAACTACCCAAATCCACCAAGACATGGTAAATACATTGAACGATGATGTCCCATCATTTACGATGGTCCATAAATGGGTTACGGAATTTAGACAGAATCGTACAAGCCTGGAAGATGACCCCGTTCTGGTCGCACAAAATCTTCTAGTACTCCGGAAATCGTTCAAAAAATACGTGAAACGATTCGCCAAAATCGTCGATTGAAGGTATCAGATATAGGTAAAAGACATAGGTTTTCAAACCACCATTATATATTATATTTTATTGAATGAGCGAGATTTGCCGTATACACTAAAAGCAGCAGTATTGAAACGTCTAAAACTTTCTCTGCATGATTTATTTCTCGGAGAAATTTAAATATAAGCTTCGATCAGAATTTGATGAGTTTCAGCTGCTGTTTTTTTCAAATGCAAACAGAAAAGAGCATTTACCGTAAATTTTGTTTTGCAGTTCAAATTTTGAGATTATTAATTGAGTTAAACAAGACGCTATTGTCACAATTCCAAATAATTATTAAAAATAAATCATTAAAATATTTCTAAACTAAAAATTAAAAAATTTCGAAGTTTATATGTTAAAAAATAATCAATAATTATTTAACACAAAAATGGACACAATTAATTCACAAACTTAATATTTTAAAAAAGTTTTATAATCTCTTTATTGTATTTATTAAATATGTGTTGGGTTTTGGAGCCATAATAATAATAATAATAATAATAATAATAATAATAATAATAATAATAATAATAATAATAATAATAATAATAA
>JBBMKC010255969.1:0-20299 GCA_037834085.1 Bipalium vagum | reverse complement strand
TAATAATAATAATAATAATAATAATAATAATAATAATAATAATAATATTAATATTAATATTAATAATAATAATAATATTAATAATAAATTAATATAAAATATGAAATAATTTTCTACATAAACAAAAATTAATGAAATTAAAATAAAAAAGTAAAATAGAAATTCAAGAAAGATGTACAAGGTTTAAAAATAGTTCCTTCAAAAAATAAAGAAAAATATAATTGTGATTACATATTAATTATTGAAGAATTATTAAATCATTAAACTTTGTAATCATCATTGATTGATTGCAGAAAATTCACTTGAGCGTGACGATTAAGTTAAAAATCTTTAATGTTTTTTTTAATGTACAAATTACTGATTTACCAATTAGTCCTGAAATAATTATTCTATTAATAATTAATTTTAATCAATTATTAGTTGAAAATTATTTGAAAAAATCCATAACTGAAAAACTGAAGTAACAGAATAAATAAAATGATTTACGCAATATTTAATTATTGATAATTTAAACAAACAAAAAATAATGTATTAATAAATCACTATGCAGCTCCGAATTATATAAATAATAAGGGTGTAGATTTAAAATGATTATATTGAGTATCTGGGTGTCAAAGAGAGAATGGCTCGACAAAAATTGATTATCCAGCAAAACTTTTACTTCCCTTTAACTTTATTTCAAGTAAATAATCGTCGTTTAAATATAATAGCGAAATGGTTGCTATATCTAAATACCACCAATCAGTAAGTTAATTTTTGGAAATACTTGTTTGATTTGTTTTTTTTTTACGTTGGGGAAAATCGAACTGTATTTGAGACGTACTATAATTTTTATTAAAACCCAGGAAACACAAAAAAGGACGTCAAATCTGATAAGAACGTCAAATCAATTAAACCATGTCTATATCAAAATTGATTTGGTAAATTTCGAAATGGTAATTTACCATTGAAAGATGAGACATATTTTGGTCGACCAGTAAAAGTGAATGAACACAAAATAAATACATTAATAAGGGATTGTTAAAAAAAATGCGTAATATCACTACGAACCTCAATATGATATGAATACGTACATGAAATGAAAATAGTATAAAACAGACTGCCTTTGTGATTTATGGATTCTCCACAACCCTAAACTTCATTTATGACAACGAATCTGCAATTTGCATGCGAAGGCTAACAAAAATATTTCAGTTGAAAAGGGGATTTCGCTTGAAATGATAATATGTCAATAATATCCATTTGAAATGATTAATTAGAATACAAGGGAAATTAATACTGGTATCATTCGAGAAATTTTTTTAATAAGAGGCCTATGTTACTTTTTTATGAGATTGTCAATGAATTATGTATTAGGTTGAGGGAAAAGTATTGTCACTTTTTGTCACAGTCGATAAGTCACTTCAAAAAAATTTTTTTTAATCAGATTATGCCCCATTGGCATCTACAACACTTTGCCAACGTCCTACAAGTTTCTTTATATTGTTTCTGAAAAAGTTCGAGTCGGGATTCAATAAGAGGCGAAGGTATGTTGAACATCATCGTGATTTTTGAACTGTTTATTTCGTAGGAAATTGTCAAGTGACAGGAATAGATGAT
This sequence comes from Bipalium vagum, assembly GCA_037834085.1. NCBI lineage: Eukaryota > Metazoa > Platyhelminthes > Tricladida > Geoplanidae > Bipalium > Bipalium vagum. Next base: position 18,700 of record JBBMKC010255969.1, on the reverse strand, counting down.
AATCTGTGGAAGATGTATCTGGGAAATAAGATGGGTGAAGTAAAGTTTCGTAACTTAGTTCCTGTAATTTTTGAAGAGTTAATTTAGCAATACTTTGGAAGTTCAAAAATTTTGAAGTAACAAAGGAACAAATATCAACACCGGGTATTAAAATTGAAGAAAACAAGCTCATTTTACTTATGTGAAGATATTGATTGCACCATGAAGATTAAAAATCAAAAACATCTTTAGTCAAACAAAAAAAATATTAAAATAAAATTATTATTTATTATCAAAATAATACATTGGTATCAGAACTAAATGAAACCACAGCGACAAAATAATTGATAATATTTTTAAATCTATTTTGTAATATTTTTAAATTTCTGTTATAAAGAACACGTATTGTAAAAAAGGATTTCTTCAAAGTAGACATCCAAATAGATATGATTTACCCTTCACTGATTTATAAACATCACTAGTTTTCTAAAAGGCTGTCTCTTTGATGTTTTTCGATTTATTTTTAAATGGCACCTCTTGAAAAAAGTCAGATTTTTTAATAATAATAATGATAATAATATACTTATAAATATATTATATTAATTATATATTAAAATTATTATTATTATTATATTTTTCATAAAATAACGAAAATTTAATTTCAAAAAACACTCAAAAGAAAGAATAAATAAAGGTAATTGATAATAAATAAAAAAATCAATATCTTGTCGAAAATGTTGGCTTTTCTTTAACGAATTGCGCCGTTTAAAAACTTTATTTTCTGGATATATTTCATTATTATTCTTACTTTGATTTTTCACATCTTTCTCTGTTTGCCCAACTTCCGGTAATGTCATTCTCCTTAACCCAGGTGTTTTCGAGCCAGAAGGCGAAACATAATGCTCAGACACAGTCGTCTGATTGGTTGAGATTCGATTTGAAGTATCTAATTCAGATTCAGATACCAATTGCTGAGACTGTTGCTGCTGTTGCATGGAAAACTTTCTTTGAGCAGCATTTGTCAATTCCTGCAAGTTTGTGTACACAGGCAGTGGGATAGCTTGGTTTGGATAAAGCTGTTTGAACTGATCCATTTTTGGTAATGTGGCATCTGATCGATGTTCCTTCTTATCTATTATTTTTATATTAACGATAATGGACAAAATTGTTATTATTATTATAATTATCTGGTTCCAAAAATCACCCAATAATTTATCAATATTTACCATGAATTTTATTGTTAAATCTATATAATTCGATTGTCACTTAAGAAAAAATACAAAAATACTAGAAACTCGTATTTATAGGCTGGAACAGTCTATAAATTTCGAAATGTCAAGAAGTGATATTTATGATAACTGGATGAACAAAATAAAACATAAAGTTTTTATTCTATGATAATGATCAAAAATAATTTATTCCGTAACTATAATGATATTTATGTGATTCGACCAGGTCTGATCAATCGAAAAGAATTAGACATTAATTTTATTTATTTTTCTATAGGGCAATGATAAATTTTGAAAAATATATATACAATGTTTTCATTATTCGAGTTTAGAAGATCACGTGAACATCATTTGAACTAATTGTTGATCTCTTGTTCAATAATTTTGAAAAAGGAAAATGCGTAGTAATCAAATGGATCGATGTCCGGCGAATATATGTATGAATAGGAGTTTACAAATTGGACTCGTGGATCTTTCGCTGATTTTGATTGGCCATTTTTATATTTTTGATCTTTAGTTATTATTCCGTTCAAAATAGCTCTTTTATTGATTTTCGAAAAAATTCCAGTTGATCAATGGTTTTGGTTCAATGTTTAAGGCCTGTGGGTTTCTTTATTTCATTGGTAGTTGAAAATAGATTGAGACATCAAGATTGTGTCTAGCTTATTTTATAGATGTGAAAATCATGTACAATTCGACACAGAGATTACATTGTAAAAACTCTTTGTTTTACATGTACAATACTATTTCTTGTTTAATTTTTCACGTATTCAACGTCTCTCCGATTCAAGATAAATTCTAATTATTCAATAACTCAAAATACCACACAAAACGCTTTTACAAATTCAAGGAATAAATCTCTACTTAAAGGCTCGAATACTCCGGCTGACAAAGCTGATCTGTTATATACACTTGATCCACTTATCGTATGTCGAGAAGCTACGAATTTAGGACCAACATCAGATGAAGGGTTTAATTTTTCACTCCACAAAGAGGCTGATGGACTGCTCGGTGTCTTTACATCTTCATCACTTTCATCTTCATCATCATCATCCTCAATCTCACCCTCATCATCATCGCTATCATCTTCTGATCTTTCGATTTCTGAAGATATTTTCTTACTATCATCATCGGAAACTCTGTAATCACCGCTACAACCACTTGCTTCCTGCATAGATGATGTCATTGACAAATAACTGGCTCCAAGATTTGTGTCATTTGTTTCACCTTTCTAAAATATTTATTTATAAATAATGCGTTTATAAATAAACATATTTTAATTAAAGACCGTACATAAACCAATAGTGAAAATCAATGAAAAAATAAGCTTTATACAATTTTGAAGTAGTTGGAGTGAATTTTTATCGATGGTTTTGACCAAAATGCAAAACAAACTTTCAATAATCTTCAATTTTTTGTTTTTATAAAATAAAATTTAAGTTCCAATTTATATGAATATGAATAAAACTCAAAAAACCAAGTGTGATGAACTGAACTGACTCATTTCAGAAAGTACAATTTTTTTGAACTGGTCTCTAGGAAATTTGGAATGGAATTTCTATCCCACCCTACCTAAAGCTATAACTTTGCTCAAAGGGACTTCCGCCTTTGCATTCTTTGACTCACTTCTGAGGGGACAGAAATTCGATTCAGAGGAGAAAGTCAAAATGGATGCCGTGAGTTCTTCAAATCCAAACTAACCAAGCGGTACCGTCATTGAATTATTCAAGTGACAGAAAAATGGAAGACAACCATAGTCAATAACGATCTTTATTTCAAAAAATAATGTTACTGTTGCTTCAGTTTTGCGATAAGTTTTAATTTCCGTAAGATAGGGGCGAAAATTTATGAATCACCCTAGCACCATAATGTAAAATATTGCACTATCATTGAAAATTAACAGATTACAAAGGTTGCAAGAAAGAGTAATTTTGATGATTCCGAACAAGGGTCACGAGAATTTTAATTTTTTATTTAAGAAAAACTTATAAAACTCTATGTCATATAGATCGGTTTATTCTCGAAACAAACCAGATGACAATATAAAGTTTTTGACAATTGATGAATGCTATAACAACAAAACGATTGGTACATCAACAAGTAATGAAAGAGATATTGGATAAGTGATAATTGTGATAATGGACAAATAAAATGTATTACAAGATTAAGTAAACACAAACTTTTGTTGACAAAGGCTGACATAACTTCAATTTCACATTGACATGACAATGAACAATTTCAATTTCAAGATGTAAATATTCGACTCGATATTTTCATACATTTCACATCAATTTCTCCGCTCATTCAAACAATTTACAACCTTCATTGATTGAACGGAAAACAATTAATTCTCCGTCAGAGCGTATTGCAAATCTGTAAGCATGGTAATTCTTGTGCCTATGGTTCAAAAATCTCGTTTTATTCCATAATTTCAACAAAAAGAACCGGTTTATTGCCTGATAGACCACATTTTGCTTGAAACAAGCTTTAGTCCGGTTATTAAAGAAGATTAAAAATAAACAGACCAAAAAGAACTGGTTGATTGCCTGATAGACCACATTTTTCTTGAAACAAGCTTTAGTCCGGTTATTAAAGAATATTAGACATAAACAGACCAAAACTTCTTCTAAGAAACCAATATTGACTAATGGATTATTTTGCAAACTTAGGTGTACAGGCTTGGAGAATATAAACTATAACCAAATGCTTTTGTTTATAATTATTTTCTAATTTAAATCAATGCATGTTTTACAGAAATTTCTACGTGACATGTCAGACGTAACGTTTTTAAAAATGATCTTGAATCAAATCGAATGAGAAAACAGTAATATTTTCAGTGGATAAATATAAACTGGAAAATAAAAATTTCTAGATAACAATTATCCGCCATTTTTACATGATCCTTTGTTATAAATATAATAATATAAAATACCATAAAATATTATAATATAATATAATGATAATAATATAATATAATATAATATAAAAATATAATATAATATAATATAAAAACATAATATAATTAATAATATAATATAATAATATAATATAATTAATATAATAATATAATATAATTAATATTATAATATATAATAATATGTAATTAATAATAATAATAATTATATTATATTAAATTCTCAAATTTATATTTCATCAAATTTTAATTGGTTTAAATTACCTTTATTTTATTAAATAATGAGAGAACCCACTTACAACCCACTGGTTTCTACTTTCTTCTGTTTTGATAATAATCTCTGGTGGTCTATTTTTAATTAACAATGATTTGTAAATTTTTTGTTCATAATTTTTATCAAAATTGCTTGAAAATCGAAACATTTATCATATTAATTATTTTTTTTTAAAAATTGTCGCCAATCGATAAAAAACCTTTTTAAAAGAGTAAATTAATCATGTTCACAAGATTAATATAAATATATAATATAAAAATTAACAAATTTGAGTTATCCTACAATCGTAATAAAATCCAAAGTTAATAATTTTACGGAAAAAAAAATCCTCGACAAAAAAATCAATACATAAATAGATAATGATGACAGAAAAGTTCGTTAACAAAGCAATAAAAAAATAATTACAATTAGCCAAAACAATTAAAGAGAATTTAATAATTAACAGAAGTGGTCTTGTTTGACAGAATTGGACATTGGAAAAACCACCGACAGGAAATTTGGTGAGAAATCCAACCACGTTATAATTTTCGCTTAAAAAGCCACGATCAATAATTATGCAGAGAAAACGATCATATAACATATTCAATGGACATCATTGACAAGAAAAGAGCTCCCAAGTGGTAGAAACATTGACTATACTCTTAGGAAAGAAGATAATGAGAAGATTGAGAAAAATGGAAACGAAAATATTCCTTAAAACACCAAGAAAATCTTCCGATAAAACTTACAATTAAAATTATTTTATTTTGAACAAGTTATATTTGTTAATTTAATTTATAATTCTTTTTAATTTTTAGTGAATACTTTTAATGTTCCAAAAAAATAGATCAATAACAAGACAAAATTGATATTTTTATGAATATTATCATTTTCTACTCCTCCTATTTCTGCAATAGATCAATGATATTACCAAAATTAAAACAAAAATAAAATTATAGAAATATTACTCAAGTACAAATAAACCTTGTGGTGCATATTTAATTAATTATAATAATAATTAATGCAATAATAATAAAAATAATTAATTTTTAATTAATTAATATAATTAGTAATAACTATTAATATTAATAATAATTAATTATATATAATTAAAAATAATAATGATACTAATAATTATAAATAATGAATAATAATAATTAATTAATAATATAAGTAATAATAATAATATAAATAATAAATTATTATTCAGATATATCTTTGTTATTTTCATTCATCATTACAATTAATCTCTCTACAATTTTTTTACCAAGACAATATTTAGCTTAAAAGAGAAAGATAAAGAATAATAGGAAAACTAATATATTTCCCTCCAAATCATTTAGAAATAAAACCAGTACAACTTGTACTTTTTTCTGTCTTCAATAATAATGCCCAGCATAATACATTGAGATAATAATCTATGAATCCTATGCACATTTCGGAGGACATATTTTAATAATCTGTCCTTCATTTATCTATTTTCCAAACATTTATCGTTTGTATCCACAACGAATTTCCGCTGAAAATCAGGAACCATTTGAAAAGATAAGAGGTACATTGTCAAGTATTATTAGTGTTTGAAAGTCGAGTGATTACAAGACAATTATATCAACATTCTCATCATATTCAGAGAGTTATAAAACGAAAACTATTTTTCAACTACACCTTTGATGTAACACATCGTGAAGGTGACACATTGAAAATTGAGATGACCGAAGAAAAAAGTGTAAAAATGCAAAAAGATTTTTAAAATTAGGCAGCGTGTCTAAAGTCTAATAAATTAGCAGCATTAAGAACGTTTTGCAAGCATGTCAACAGCATTAGGAAGGTGGCAGTAAAGAATGTTTACTTTAGATATTGCATTGGAATGGAAAAGAGAATTTATCGATTCACCAGGTCGGAAAGAACGAATGTGTTCATAATAATTTATTAATAAATCGGAAGTGCGCTGACCGAGTTTGATCTAGTTTTGATTCGTTAAGAAATTCATGAGACATTTAGAGCAATGTAGGAAAACATATAAAATTACCGCTGTTGTCGATGGACCGCAGCCTGAACTTAATGACTGATGACTGTTGATAGAAGCAATACTGGATTTGCGACTTCCGAATCCACTGGAAAATCCCGTGTTTCCACTGATGTTGCAATTATTTTTCTTTGACCCAGCCAGGTCTGGATCGATTATTTGCTGGATGACTTCTTCAGATTCAACAGGAAGTCGGTCCGGTGAATCGGTGTTCAGTGTGAGTGTTTTCAACAATTCGTCCAAGCCAGATATGTCAGTTAACAGACTGATTTGACATTCCTGTTAGATTACATTTCAATGAAATTTTACAAGATATTCAATGGAAAAAAAACAGAGAGAAAAATGTAGTTTTCATCGAAAAACACTTGTTCATCCTCCAAGTACTAGACTTAATTTTCTCACTAATTCAGTCCAATAGGTCGTGTACTATAAAAATTGTGGGAATTTATAAACAATGGTCTAATTAGTCAACCTTAATTAATAATACGTTTATCCGAGTGTTCGTTTACGCGATGGACATCAAATTTATTCTCACAACTTTGACCAAGTTTGAAATGTTGAAAATGTGTTACTGCAGTTGACTGAACCATTTCGGTATGAAGAAATATGAAGAAATAACGAGAAAGGGGAGACTAGTTTAATGGCTTATCCAGATCTTCACACTGCCTAAAATGTAATTTCAATTACGTTTTTTTACAATCCCTAATTAATATTACATGGCTACCGGTATTGAACCATCTCCAGTTGTTTTGAATATAGAATTATTACCGAAAACCCACATAAACAATCTTAGTGATATTGAGATTTTTTCACAAGTCACATTATAAAGCATGACAGACAATATATTATATGTCGTATATTGAATTTCCTTGGAGATTGTGTCGTTCAATAAAAGTAACTGTAATGAAAAATTTCAATCATTTCTTTTTCGCTTTTCAAACCTTTCTCGCAGGTCACCAACAACAACGCTAAAGAATCACTTTTCTACAAGTTCTATCTCCGTATTTCGAAACAATAAACAAAGCCTTTTCAAAATATTTTCGGTATGCATTGTTACTCCTATTCAACTGCTCACTGACATCACGACAAGTCACAAGCAACATTCACCTATCTTAGACAGACAATTGGTTTTATGAGAAACGAAAAAAAGAAAGAAATGATTAATAGATATTAAAATTGATTCAGTACGAAAATGAGAACATCAATTTATATCGTTCCATTAAACTTTTATTGGTTTCTTGCTGGTACTTGGTAAATTTCAGGTCTAATGACAATTAGTTTTTGACAGCATATCAATTCAAATCACAATTATTTATCAAAGATTGATCATTAAATAAGATTAATGGGGATATATTTTGATGGAACCCAATAAATGCAATGAATTTGATGAAATGTCCTTGACAGATAAAGATTCCTATTAGTGAATAATGTTATTAACACTGAACTCATTTTCTAATGGTTTATTTGGAAAAATAATTCTAAAACAAAAAATATCCAATGTTACCAGGAATGGCTTCATACAAGTGAATAAAAAGCAGAATCTTTCTCGTTCGTGTGTCATAGCTCGTCTGAGACATAGACTTTCTACATGCTGCAAACTTGCATACTTATCGGCAGTATTTTTCAAAGCTCCTTCCACTTGATTTTGTAGAGATCCCAGACCTCTCATACTGCCGCGTTTTACAGCCTACAATTGTCATTATGGGCAAATAATAATTCCATATCCCAACGTTTTTAAAATTAGAAAAAAATGTGCAAATCACTATTGAAAAAATTACGATAAAATACACATGTTCATCATATTAATTTTCACATTCTTTGATTTTAAATTGTCAATATTATTTTTGAAGAACCGCGGCAAAGAAACTGCGAGACTCCAAGAAAATATGAATAATATTCAAAAACCTTTAGATCATGTCTTTGATCTTTTGGATTTGATAAACCAAAATCGTTTCGACATCTGCTGATAATATTTCATAAACAGATTGAATTAGATTTTATGTGATTTTGTGCATATTTATACAGTGAAACCTGGTCAATATGAACAATATTTGGTTTTTTCAAATAAATATTATCCGCCTATTATTAATAAGCAAAAGATGAGTACAAAACGAAAAAGAGATTTATCGATTGAAATGAAACGAAAGGTAATAGAATTATTAGCTTTCGTTTAATGATAAATAAACGCTTTCTTGCATCAAAATAAAATCTTTCATTTGTGTGTATAAACAAACTTCTAAAATCTTGAGATTCACTTTCTGTATCAGATTTAAATACTCGATAAAAAGAAAGTCACATATACTTTTGTTCATATTATTTCTCATTAGGAACGTGTGGAAAAGTCAGAACGTTGACGTTCAATATTTACCAGGTTTTACTGTGAATATTGAAACAGAAAAACGATTTAAAGCATGGATAAATCAATTGAAAAAATTGTTATCCTATAAAATGAAATTCCGAAAAAAAATTCCAAGTAAAATATTTTTATATAAATGAAAAAAATCCGATTGATTTGACTTCGAAAAAATCATTATAATGCAAGATTAATTGAATTTCTGTCGTAAATGAAAAATAAATCAAAAATAAAAAAGTAATCATTTCAACAATGACGACAGTGCTTGCAGAAAATTTCTTTTAATTAAAATTGTGACGGTTCGGTGGTTATCATCTGAATATTATATAAGCATTTCAAAAGATGGTCTCACTGGTAAATACGCTCAATTAAAAACTTCAATAACTAAATGATTTCCATAATAACTTTGGAACAGTTTTAATTCAATGTTATAGGTTGTTTAACGTTAACTTTGATTAATATCATATAGTGTCAGATTATTGATATATAGCGTGCAGAAAGATCCTTTCACTTAAAAAATAATAAATTATTTCTACCGCAGTATTGATTAATATTTAATAAAGAAAAATTAATAAAATATTTGTTTTAATTTATTCCTAATTTTAAATTTAATTAAAATCAATATTTTTTTTAATAAAACTTTTTAAATTTTTTATATCAAAATGGAATTTTAAGGATCTTTTTAAAAAAAAGTATTAATTATCATCGTAATTTTAAAAAATATAAATTAAAATTTTAAAGTTTTATTTTTTAAATGTTAAAAGTTTTAAAAATAAATAAAAATAATTAATATCATAAGAAGCACTAAAATGAAGAAACAACATTTTAAATTACAGATTTTTCAATTTTTTATGAATTATTATATAAAATCATGAAAAAGTAAGAATTGAAAAAATGTGAAAATGAAAAAATTAAATATTAAAAATTTTAATAACATTTTAAAAAAATATTATGAATCATTATTAATTTTTAATAATATTTAATAATATAGTTATATTTATAATATAAAAAATTAAAAATATGAAAAAAAGATTTTTAAAAATTCCAAAAGTTTTTAAAGTAAGATGAGAACATTTTAAAATTTACAAAAATGTAAAAATAAAAAGAAAAATATTTAATATTAAGAAATATTTAATAAAATTCCAAAAATCCTAAAATAATAAAAAAAATAAATAATATAACAAATTAAAAAAGTAATATAATATAAAAAAATCAAAATTATTAAAAAATTATAAAAAAAGAAAATTTAGAAATTTGAAATTTAAAATATTTTAAACAAGGAAAATCTGATTTTATAGTTAATGTTCCATTTTGGTTTTATTTCTTCATTTTAAAACTATTATAATAATTAAAATTTTATTAATATATTTTAATTTAATTAAATATTAAATAAAACGATATTACTCTTACAACTCAACGGTCCTTTTTGAAATAAATATTTAGTTCAATCTTGACTTATGAATTCGATTAATACGTTTAACGTGGCCGCAACAAACATTAACAATTACGAATTGGAAAATTTTTAAAAATCAATATTTATAGTGAGAAAATTCAAAAGGAACAGACTCTCAATATTGGGAATTGAGAAATCACAATTCACTGTCATCAAATTGCCTAAACATTTTTAAAAATTATGAAAGTAAATCATGGAATAAAAGAAAAAACAAATTCATGTCTACGATTAGAAAAGATTTTCGACTACTTTAATGAAATGTGACAAAAATTATCCTGCAACAGGTTTTATGAATATTATTTAAACTTCAAAATTAAAAAAGCACTCCTGTCTATTATTAATCAAAAAAGCAGTTTAGATGAGTCAACGATCATAACAGTTGGATCATGGAACCTGAGAAGAAATATGGTCAGTAAAAATCACCGTTATGGTAAATACTATGCAGAAAGATAAGATAATCGTGAAATAAATGTTATATTATGTCTTTGTCAGATATTATTATATTTCTCACATAAAAATGTGTTTCAAAGGATAGAATGTTCTGTGTAGTGTATTTATTTCAAAAATTATTGACAAAATCAATATTAAAACTTAAAACTGGAATTCCCAATTTCAAATCTGAATAGAAAATTCAGTAAAAAGTCAAAAAATTTCGATGAATGATGTCAAGTTTACATTTTAAATTAGAAAGCCCGTTAAAAATATGAAAATCAAGCTGAACCAGTCCATGCCATGCAGATGCTAATCATTCACAACAAATGGTTACCAATAAAACATTAAGATGGTTTTGTACTAAATTTAAATATAACGTTAAATTAACTTTTGCATATTTTGAAAGTGCTAAAATTAATATTTCCTTACTATAAATGTTAAACTATGATCTGAGCTGCTATGGTAACAAGAAGAAACGATGCTTAATATTTTCTAAAGACACATTCATCTTTCAAAGAAAGAATTGGGTGACCTTTTTTAATAATTTTTCTTTTTTTTTTCAAATAAATATTATTATTTAATTTAAATTTATTACTCGTTGCATTAAACATAATAAATTGCAATTTTTAATTTAACCAATTAAAATTAAATCTTACAAAATATAACTTCAAAGAAAAAAAAAATATTTTTCAGATACAAAATGTTGATAATAATTGTAAGAAAAATAATAGTCAAATGAACTCACAGTATTTTCGTTTCCACATATATTAAAAAAATCAATAAAAATGAAAAAATATAGAATTCAAAAGTTCCAAAGGCGACACATTAGTATTTTTTCGAATATTAACATTTACATGTACTATACATGTATTTAACATAAAGAAACATAATTAAAACAAATTTGCAGTAAAAAATTTAAATTTTGTAATAAAAATTCTGGTTTGAGTATTATTATTGAACGAGTTCCAACTAAGTCATATTATTGCTGAGTATATTATTGAACATATTTTTAAATGTCATTAAGAAAAGAAAACAGGCTTATTAATTTAAAAATTCCAAAGTGGTGATTTTTTTGCTGCGTTTGTGCTTCCAAAGAAACTGTATAGCAACGTTTACAAAAGTATAATCTTGATATTTATTTTCTGTATACTCTGAATCCTCAATCTTATTACAATCTCGTCTTCGTGGGCATTTCCTTTCTTAATATCTCCCATGATTATTGTACTCTCAACTTTCAATCGTATGTGTTTATAGGTGTTCTATGTATATATCATATCCCTTTATTGTGGTTTGAGTGTTTTTCCTGTGCTCCATTGGCAGGTATCGACTGCAATGAGGGGCAGAGATCAATTTACTATCGATGGTGCACAGAGTGATCTGTCCCGACCCCTAACGTGCATTAAATTTTATATATAGTGTCGTTTTGAACTCTAGGATCCGTCACACTGCCATCACCTAGAGACTATGTGAATATGACATTTAATCATTGTACATAATTGTCTCTACTGCTGTACTTGATACAGGTGTATGTCTATATGATAAATAAAAATTTATTTACATTAACATGAATTAACAAAAGAGCGTGTGAGAGAAGAAAATATATACATCCAACCTTTTCGAAATCAGCGATTTTCGTTTTATGACGAATAATGTATTTTTTCTTTACAATATATCATTATAATGACACAAATTCCGAAAGTTTATGGGCCACCATTATAGAAAAAATCATTAACATCAAGAAGTTTGAAGTCCATAGTTTTTATTTTTTAATATTTTTTATATTATAATTTAAATTATCATTTTAAAAGTAAAAACTGTCATGATCTGGTTAGACCCTTTTTATTGATCATACATAAAATGTCATATTTAAATAATAAAAACCTGCTTAAGTTGGACCAAAACAGGGTCACAAATATTGTTCAAAATTCTAAAAGTTTCTAATTAGATTTTGGTTTCAAATATAGAAAGAATATATTTTATCAAATTCGCAAAAAATCGCGAACCATCATTTTTTTAATTTAATGGTCGTAGAGGGAGAGTACTAAAACAGCAATATTGTGCTTTGTGCATCATTGGTTGTAAGGATTTATTACTTATATTGAGAACAAAAGTAAATTATCAATATTGCTGATAATTCAAAGAGTTGTCTATTCATACTGATGAAGCACAGGTTTATAAATGCCTTGTCAAAGAGAAAACCTATGAGGATAAATCGGTCTGTTACAAGTATGAATTTGTGGATTATCATGAAAACTCACATACTCAAAACAAGGAAAGTTACAACAAAATTAAGGAACGCCTAAAAATATAAATGGGTGCAAGGATAAAATTGATGCTAGAATTTGTGGCTCGACAAAGAGCACAAAAATTTTCTGGAAAAAAGTTTGATTTACTAAAATTTGAATAAATTTTTTGTATTATCGAATTATTTGTTGTTCTTTTTTATTGTGACGGTTAATTAATTTTTTTTGATAAATTAAAACTAATCAATAAAAAATGGATCAATAAAAAATTATGAGGTTATAAATGGTTAATTAAAAATGATGGTCCTAAATCGCGGTTAAGTTAAAAATATTCTCAATTTGACAAATTTCATTTCATTATGCACAAAAGGCATTTTATTTAAATTTTAGTGGTTCAAAAATGTTTTTTAAATTCAAAATTTTAAATGTGGTTGAGTATCTCAAATAACACAATATATTTAACCACGTGTATCAGGAATTATTTATACTCAATTCAAAATGAGAAAATGAATTGCCAAATATGACCAGATCAGGGCACTGATCGATTTAAATTTATAAAAAATATAATTTACTATTGACTTAAGCCAAATAAAATCAGAAGATCAATTTTGTGATAAGCTCATTTTCATCTCTTGACAATTCCGAAATAGTTTTCCAATAAATCAACAAAAATAGTTAGTACAATTGACGAATCAATTTTATGCTCTGTTATTTATATTTACTACAAAACGTAAACATATATAAAGAAAAAGACCTTTTTTTGCAATCTTGTAGATTCACCAGTTGCTTTTTTCCAATCATTTTTTGCTTTCTTAGTTTCCTTTATTCGATCCTTGTCCAATTGATTTATATACCGCTTCCACTCCTCTAGTTTATCTTGAACTGGATTTGACAGACTCCCAATTAAGTGACTAAATAAAAATGTCTCTTGTAAAATAGACTCAAAATGACTGTATTTATTGAGTTATGGAGGACAATAAATGTAAAATCGCTAAATATTAGGGTGGTCAAAGTCTTTAAACTATTTATTGGGAACTTAGTGTTGCTAATTTTTATTTTTGCTTTAACAAATTATTAGTAAGTCTTATATATCAAATTGAAGCCCAAAATTAAAAAATTTAATCTTCTCCCTCATCCAGCCTACAGTCCAGACCTAGTGCCTTCTGATCACCATCTATTCATGTCAATGGCACATTTCCTACGGAACACTTCTTGGCTTGGGTTGACGAGATCGAAAATGCCTGTCGATAATTTTTCGCTTCCAAAGACTGCATGGTGTGTCAGAAGAATCAACCAGCTTCCGGAAATATGGCAGGACATTATTGAGAACAATGGACTATATTTTAAAGAATAAAACTTTGTTTGATATATTTTATGAAGTTTTTGGATTTACCTTAAATTAGTCTAAAGACTTCCCGACCACCCTAATATCAAAATTTCCCTAAAGATCTTGAAGACAATATGTGATAACTTTTATTATTTCAGATCATTTAATAACAGTTTCTAGTTCAATTTTTAATCCGGTACAACTAAACGGTTCTAATGTTAAAAATTACAAAATATCAGATTAGATAAGAACTTAGAGCTAAAAAGTTTGATCACTTTTAATTTCGGATCACAACAATCAATACATATATCATTTGTTTTGATAAGAACCTTCAAATTTTCACTATTGTTTATCAATATCACTAAATCAATATGCACTTCTGTAAGAATTTTTAAAAAAATATAAGAAAAATATTTTTTAAAAAATTCAGAATGTTTGTTAGTAAAAAAATCATTATTAACAGTTCATTAAAAACGGCAACATGTTAACTTACATTGTTTCCATTGTTTGAATAAATAAATACAGTTTTCTTACGGCTTTTGTGTTCTTGCTTTCATACAATAGATTCAAATGTATAAAATATATAAAAAGCGGTAATTCATATATTTTTATTTATTATAAATATTTATTCATTCAAACAATATAAAAAGTAAATTTATAATTTTCTTCAATTTTTTTCTCAATGAATTTTAAGAAAGAAATCCTTCACTTTTCGCTTTATTTACAATTGTCATAATTTATTGTAGAAAATTTCTCTGACTTCCCAGTCAAAATACACTTTATTGGCTGCTGTTATTTTTTATTTATAGATTGGTGCAATTATTCCAACTGATAGAAGAACTAACTCCACATGTGTTACAGCTGCTTATTTTCCATCATTTGTCGATTTCTGTGTCATTGGCATTGCATGTTATTCTATGATCTGATCTGTCAAGTCACATTATATTACTGTGAGTGAAAAAATCTGCTCATAACAGAAACAATATGGTAACAGTTAGCGGTCCGACACAAAAAGAAATCCCCGAGTTTAGCGGGTAAACTGTTTAAGCAAAAACTTGTAAATGATTACCATCCTTGTAATGGTAATTTGGATAAAGAAAACTCTAAAGTAAGTAAGAAAGAGTTTACTTAAATTCTAATTTTGAGTTTAATCAACAGATCAATGATCAACTCAAAATGTCAACCTTTAGATCTCCAAAAAAAAATTGAACCAAAGTAAAAGTGCAAGAAATGGAAAACTTGTGAAATAATAATAATATAAAGGATCAAAACAACTATAAATGTCATAAGAGCAACAAAATCTCTTCCTTAAATGATTATTGTAAAGTCATTTTTGACTACTGTTGCGTTGGGGAAAAATAGAAAGAACTCTGACTGAATCTAATGAAAAATTGTCATTTAATTTTTTATAATTACAATTCCTTGTATTAATCCGTGAATTAACAGACCGATCAAAGAAAAGTAGTTCAAAATCAAGGACTCAAGTAATGTGATCTTCTGAAACTCGATAGTTTCGTTTCACATACACTGAGATACAGAAACATAAAACCCTAAAGAGATTAGAAAGAGGCTTGAATATCAAATATTATATCTACCTGAAATCAAATGATAATACCCTGTTCTTGAATACAACACACTTCAGATCGATCCAAGGAGTCAATAAACTATGATAATTATAATTTCAATAAATTACCTATTGAAAATCGCTTTGAATGAACATACATGATACGAAGTATTAAAAATTTCTAATCATATTAAATGTTCTCAAAATCAAATATTCTAAGAAAGAAGGAAGAAATAAAGGGAATAAGAAAATAATTTTCTTCGTAGAAAGTGATGGAAAACGATTGGACCTATGCCAAACAATAAAATGCATCAACATGCCAACAATCGCTGACATGCTCAAAAGATGATCTGTACACGCGAGAATAAACAGACAAACACAAACACATACACTCACACTCACACACGCACTAAGAGAGAAGCAGTGTTTCAGTGGATGATTTAATGTGGAAATGTACCTTTCTGGTTTTCAGTGGAATCGTCCAATTAGTGTTAATACATATGCCCCACATCAAATATATATAATTGCATAAATTAAGATAACACAAGTTGAATTCCATCTGACTCTTTCAACTCATTTTCTCCAATATTTATCTTACACTTTTACATACAAATACATTTTTAAGATCTCAAAATGAAGGGAATTTTTTTTCAATAAAATAAAGATTAATTTTAAAAACAATTGTCAATAAATTTTTTAAAAAAATCGTTTTTTAATATAGTAGATTTTTAATAAAATTGATAAAACAAGTACGATCAATATTATTTAATAATTAATTTAATTATTACAAAATTGATTTTTTTTAATAATTAGAAAAACTACTTATTTAATGTTTTCAATTTACTCTCCATTAAACGTTGCCTCATACAAAGTCTGGTGAAAGAAACTCCAATTTCTTTTGTTGCTCCCTGTGCGTCAGTGGCTAGGTCGGCAATTTTTTGAAAAGCCTCCCAAAATACATTTGAACATATTAAAACATTTCTGAAAAATATAACAATTCTTTACAGCTTTAGAAAAATATGAAAATGGACTTACTTGACAGCATTGTGTAGTTTATTGGATTTGGATAGAAAATCTTCCCATATTGGAGAACTGTTCTGTTGATAAAAGAATTTTAACTTAAATCAATTATAGAAATTTCTAACTTTTAAATCGATTATGATTTTATTAAATACAGCATTTAGAGTGGACACATCATTCGAAACAACATCCATTAATATATTAAATATATTAAAAAGTTAATAGTAAAGATGTAAAAAAGTTGTTTAATAACTAATTAATTTGAGATTTCAATATTATAACTATTTATAATATTTTTTTATTTTATTAACTTAAACAATCTCAGATTAATGTTTGGAAAAAATATAGTGAAAATGAGTTTTAAAAAATTGCAAGTAGATAAAATTAGATTATTATTGATTTTAATTTCTTAAAATATTTTTCACTAATTAAATTTTTTTAATTATTTCAGTATCATTAAACTTTTCTTTTCACGATTCTCCGATATCACACAATGATTGTTTATCGAATATTCTGGACAAAAATTATTCCTGACATCTTTTTTTAATTTAATTTTAAAACTTAATCCTTAAAAATGTTAGAATTAATTATTCAGTTTGAGAATTTTCCAAAAATATAATCTATAAAAGTAATGTATCGAGTCTAAAGTTGAGTATAAATATTAAATTGGTTGGAAAATGTAATTATGGCTAAACTGTTCATTCACTGATAATTTTAAAAGAATGTGAAATTTTGATAATTATAATTAAAATTAATTTTATTAATTAATTTGGGACCTGTATATATAATTATAAAATTAGTTTTGCATTATTTTCAAAACTTGTTTGAGTACAAATATGTAATTTTAGCTCTGTTATAAATTTTGATAACAGACAGTAAAGTTTTATCAGGTTATAAAACTAATTTAGAAAAAAGTAAGTGTATATTTATGTTGAGGTTTTTTAGGGATTTTGACTTAATTTTTCTACACTTAATTAAACTATAAATCTAACTGTTAAAAGATTTACAACTCATATTACCTTGTGGTTCAATTATATTAAAATTGATAACAAATAAGTGAGTAGATTCCAAGACAAAAATAATTTTTTAGAGAAAAATATAAATCTTAAAGTAAATTTATTATTTTCCAACTAAAACTTTTTTAATTAACTGTGGATATCGTTGCAAAATACTGCTCAACGAAGAGTATCAAAAGACCATGGATCATTCTTATAACAAACTTATTATCAAACTTTGATTTTATTTTTGACAAATTGATTTTTTAAATTTATTTTGATTTTAATTTGTGTAACGGTTTAGCTCGCTTATCTAAACGGTTGCAAGGGACTTATATCTAGGTCACCAACTCTCTCGAAGGAAGTGTAAATAATAAAAGAATCACGAATAAATAAAGTGATTAACAAAATATGGTATATTTGTCTTTGTAAATGCAAGGTTAGATCTTTAATATATAATAAATATTCAAAAATACAAACAATAATTATTTAAATAATAAAACACCTTCATTTTATGATACCCGAAGACGTCCTGAAAAATGCGTATTCTGTCACCTATAGCGAAGTTGAATTGAATTACCAAGAGAACAATAAAAAAGAATATTAGAAAGTAGTGATGAGAAGAATTCACTTTTATCACTAAATAAACGTTAATTAATTAATAGTTTTATTTAATTCTATTGGTTAAAAATTTTTGGAAATAATACAAATTTCTCACCTTTATTATTTTTACCGGCGTCTTAAGAGCTTTTTAAAACGTATATAAAATTTTATTCTAGTTGTTAAAAGCATTTTGAATATGAAAACTGTTGGGTTAGTCAAGGACACATCATCACCAACCCTTGTAAAGTATATGGTAGAGACCGCAATAGGGTTTAAATTGATTATTATCAATTAATTATTAAGACCGCA
>JBBMKC010255959.1:0-10091 GCA_037834085.1 Bipalium vagum | reverse complement strand
ATTATTTATTATTATTATTATTATTATTATTATTATTATTATTATTATTATTATTATTATTATTATTATTTAAATTTCAGAATTTCACTTTTTCAGAGAATTAAGTCAGTTTTGTACTTAACATTTCAGGGTTTCATTTATCTGCAAATCCTACCAAAAAGCGACACAATCACTTAGAAGAGTTGCTGCTCAAATAGATTTTCTAAATCCATCCTTTTGAAACTATGATTGGCGAACTTTGAAAACTGATAACTTTTGATTTACTTGAGATTTTAATAATCTCTTTACATTTTGAGAGCTCAAATACTGAGGATTATAAATCCTAATTGAAATTTTTTCAACATCATTAATCGAAAAATATTTCAAATTTTGCCACCATTTTTAATTTGCTTATGATTATTATTTTCTATTTTGTTTTAATCAGATTCAGATTAAGGCTATATTTAGATAAAAGTGGTGGGTAATGTTTAATTTTTTAATTTCATAAACTTTTTGAATGAAACCAATAATTTTCAATAATAAAGGTGTATAATAATTGGGCAATATTTAATTTAGTGAAAGTTATTTAATTGAATTTCTTATTTGTGCTTAAAGTGAAACATTTAGCACTGCATTAATACTTTAATTTTTTTGAACATTTTTAGTTTACTTAGGTTAGTAAAAATGTAATACAAAGTAGTCGAGAAAAATCCTGAATATTTTCAAGATTATATTAAAAGATTATTTGAGTTATCACTAATGCTATGATTTTTATGACGTCATAATTTTTTTGATAAGTCATATTTCTCTATTTTTATTTTAAAGTCATATTTTATTTTGAGTGATATATTTTAATTTTTAAGTCAACATTTTTGTTTTTAATTCATAAATTTAACGTTTAAGTCATAATTTTAATAAATAAATTTAGTTTTAAAATTTTTCTATAGTTAAAATATAGAATATTCAAATTTGTCAAAAATTAAACCATCACTATCTCAACATTTGAGAAAACTGGTAAATTAATTTGGAAATGGCCTATTTCGTACTGTTGGAGCAATTATATTTAACAAAATATGTGACAAGGTAGCATCCAGGAAAAAAATCAGAGTTGAGCAACATGTTTCATCTACGAAACACAAGATAGGCTTTGAAATAATTAAAAACAATCTTTAATGAACTTTTCAACGATTCAAAATGATAATTTCTGTAAATTTTCTTTGTATTTATGCGATGCATTTCTGTCTGCATATATTTCGTAAAGTAAGCGGAATATTTTAAAATATCAAGCATTTTTAGAAAATTAAACGGGTAAATGTATTACTTCTGAATCTACTCTAAGAAAGACGTATGTAAAAATTTGTTATGATACAACAATAGATGGAATACGTGAAGCAGTCAGTGATTAAAAAAATTGGATAACAATAGACGAAATCATTGATGTCACCGGTCGCTACGTTGAACAATGCTGAATGGGAACACTAGAAATTGACGATAAAGGTTTTATGTTTCTTTTGACTGAAATTTTGAAGAGAGTATACTACCAAATCATATGTATATTATTCGATGATTCCAGCTTCTTCTATGACCAAAAGGCGATAACATTTTGTTATTCGTTACTGATAGTGCTCCATATATGATAAAATCAGCTACCGGATTGTGTTGCGTGTACACTAAAATGTTGTGTATTGCAATAATTCTGTACCCTTGTAAAAAATAAATTTTAGTTAAGGAGTATATCAATTTTTTGATTTTTATAATTTATTATAGAACTAATTATCATTTTTTGAGTATTAAAAGTTTGTTTAAATCATAAAAAATATTTTAGGTCATATTCAGGATTACTTTGGTCATAAAAATCATAGCCCTAGTTATTTTTGTTTAGGTAAGCTAATTTATCAATAAAATAGATTAAGCAAATTTGAATTATTTAATTTCTATTTTATATACCTTTATATACATATTGTATTTTATAAATACTTTTCCCATCACATTTAATAATATATTTTGAAAATAATAATATACATAAAAAACATATTCAGAAAATCTAGCAATGAAAGCACGTAAATGTGTAAATTTTTATTTTTTTACTCAATTTGTTTTAATTACAAATTTTTCTGACGAATTTTTATAAAAGCATAAATAGTTTTTATTAAATATTTTGCGTTTCTTTTAAAACCCACAAAATGAAAAAGTCTATTTTGACTCCTATCAAAATTATTAGTGGCTTAAACATTACTTTATGGAATAAAGAATATTTTGGTCTCTTTATGGATATTGTTTATTGTAAACTGGGGTGGTTGTATTATATCATTTTGTTGAGTGACATCCCTGATAAGCCATTTGTTTATTTATCTAATAAGGCAGATAGGGTAGGATTTGTCCGTGATTTTTACCATTATTATTGTTAGAATTATGAGTAGTAGGACACGGTGTGTCTTGTTTCTGTACATGTTATATACATGTACGTATTTTAAATGACAGGTTTATTGTGGTTTTAGCATTTCAATGTCTTTTCGATGTCTTTAATGCAATCAACGATGAGCTGTAGGACGACAATTAATTCCCAGGAGCAACTAAATGACATAATAATTATTTTCTTTTTTTAATCAATGTTATCTGTACTGAAATGTATTAAGCAAAACAACCTCTGAATAAAGAATAATCCTTGTTCTTAAACTTATGGAATACAAATGCTTTCATTTGACATTCTTAAATTTAGAAATATAAATAAATAATACTTTTGAATAACTGATTTCAATCTCAATTATAACAAGGCAACAAAAATAATAGTAAATTACTGACTGAATAAATCAAAACAACTTCGGAAACATTACTTGTTTAATGTTGGATTAAAAGAAACCAGAAACAAGATAAGTAATTTCAGATCATTTCTTTAAAAACTATAGAAATCTTAATATTAAAATATAAAAAATAATATTATATAGACACATTTTTTATTTTTATATTTATCTTAAAGATTCACAAATGATATAAATAATTAATATACATGTAATGTAATTATAAGGAACATATTTTTTCAATGGTATTATTTTTTTTATTCAACATTGTTATTTCCTTGGCGCAATACCTTCCGATACTTCCAATTTTTCTTAATTATTTTGATTGTCCTCTACCAAAATCTTTGCTATTCATTTTTATGTTTCTTATCACTTAACCATATGCAAACAAACTCCAGATTTACAAAAGATAAGAATTAATTATAATTTTTAACTAATTAAAACAATATTATTGGTCTCATTAAAATATTTTTTGAGCATAGCACATGAAAATCAATTTTTGAAAATCTAATTTAAGTCTACGTTATAAGTTGTTTTAATTTATAAAAATAATTTATTTGAAATTTAGATCGATTTATGTTTTTCTTATGGAATGGATATTATTTGATGTATTTAAAAATCAAAAACTGAGTCAAAGATCTTAAGTTCTTTAAATTAGTTTACTACTTTCATATCTTATTAAAAAAATTGCGAAGAAGAGATATAAATATTAATCTTTTAATTATACTTAAAATAGAGAAAATATCAGTGATATCACATTTGATGATGCAAATGAGAATCTCCTCTTAAGATTCAATTATAGAAATTTTGTTAAAGAAAAATATGATAAAATTTTTTCTGAGACAAAAAATAAATACTTCAAATTCTTTATTTGCAAGTCTTATCTTCAATGTTACGAGATATTTTTTGAAAAAATATTTTTTCTTTTTAAAAAATTACTAAAATTAATAACTGTTATTCTTTAACAATGATAAACAATGTTTATCTGAAATATGAAATAAGCTTTTTCCGTTGTTTTTATTGTTGTAAGTAAAAAATTAAAGATTTATACCATTAATATTTAAGGTATGTGAAAATCCACAGCTTTTTTATATATTAATATTTTTATCTAAATATAATGTTTTAATAAAAAAGCACCAAAATTTGAAAGAACAGAAAGTAGTCATAGTATATTAAACTGCAAATTCAATTGAATTTGATTGGATAATAAAATATGTAGGCTTCAAACTAACCAAAACAAAAATACATTTGTTTTCTCAAAATACTCTGCTTTAAAGTCAACACACTTTTGCATGTTATCGAATCAATTTTTGGAGCATTTTTTATAAGATAATTGTTTGAAATTAATTTGAATTAAAATTAAAAAATTATATAATTTTTAAACTGATATTAAATGTTTTTTGTTTTAATTTTGCTAGTTATTTTTGAATGATATCGTTTTATGAATATTATTTTTTATTATATCTTATGCATTTCTTTAATTTACGTTTAACGAATTTGTTTCTGAATTTATATTTAAGTTTTATAAACATTTATTCATATATAATTTATTCTTGTTTATCTGTACTTTATTTGTACTTTTATTCGATCTTAATATTTTGGATAAGTTTTAATTAGTTTTTCAAAACAGAAATTAAGTGCTAGTATTCAATACTATAAAAAAGTTGTACATTTTAAAATGACAATTACTCTAAGATAATGAACTTTATTATAAAATATTTGTTTTATAAAAGGCTTTTACACAGAATAAATACTCTAAAGTTTAATATTTAATATTTTTTCTTTTCCAGGTAACAGCTTTAATTCTTCCCGACATAGACAGTAATAATTTACATTTATATTTTTATTATTTTCAACTATACTGGTAGAAAACTTACATGATTGCCATGAAAACCTTTGTTGCATACAAATTAGCAATGAAGATATCATTGATCTTGTTTGAAATCAGAAAAAAATCAAAGAAAACTCGGAGGGAAATATTGATCTTAAACCTTCAAGAGCTACCTCGACAAAAAGTTATTAAGGCTCTTGAACCGCTACGACTCGTTTACAATGTTGAATAATAGGAATTTCACGCTGTATAAAATATAGTTTTAGGAAAATATTCACTCTTACCTATTGCATTCAAAAATCAAAAATTATTTTGATTTGCAATAAAATCATTGTAATATTGTATTAGTATCTATTAGACTGATTGCATAAAATTATCGTTATAAAATTATTACATATAACTGCATGAACTCGGATAAAAGAATAACCCGGGCTTAAGAGGATGAATCTCAATCCTCTTATATTTTCCTACACCCGGATTCTACTGAATTTTATAATTCCTTAGACTTAATATTTCAAATTACAGAGCCTTATCTCCTGTTCAGATTTACTAGGAAAATATTTTTATTGACGAAATTTATAAAATTATTATTTAAAAAATTTGTTAATTATATTTATTTTATAATAAATGATTCTAATTTTCAATTTTATGGACAAAAATAATAACCTTTTAACAATCAAAAACTTTGTCAACTCTAAGGATTTTAACTTTTAATGCCTAAAATAATAGTTATATTCTTGTGTTATCATAAGAACAAAATTAAAAAATGTGTCTTAGTATAATTGCAATTATTCAAACAATTTTTAAAAAAATGGATCTCATCTAGTTTTTTATTATTTAATTTACAAAAATTTACCAAAAGTTATCCCCTTTCTATTTTCAATTTATGAATTAAAATTTTAACAAAAATATCTAATAACCATTAAATTTTGTAAATTTAATAAATTTTAATTATTTTCAAAAACTTTAAATTATAAATTTTAATTATCATTAACTTAGGTGTGAGGTTCTTATTCAAAAAATTCATCCAATCTAATTGTTCGAACCACTCATTAGTGTGATAACACTGTACGATTGTAAATATCTTTATGAAATAATTACTGTATATAAAAAAACCATTTAATATTAATTATTGATTTAAATATTAATCACATATTGAAATATTAAAACAACTGTATTTGTATTTTTGATTATTTAATTGTATATCATATGTATATTATTATATATGTTAAAGATTTCATACAGAATATGTTTTTATTTCTAAATAATATTATTATTTAATTTTCATATTCTCATATTTTTTAATTTCAACATTCTCTTTCTATTCAAAGATAATAAAACATTTGAAGTTATTAACATTTTACTATTCATAATTGTAGAAATTAATTCATTAGTTAGAAATTAAAATAAAATTTTTAAAACAATTAACATTTCATGAAAATAATACAACTCAATAAATATTAAATTGAAATATGATTGTCTTAAATATTTATCTTGTATTAATAATATTATTTTTATTTCATTTTTTTATATTTAGCAAATAATTTTTAATTTGAATTTAATTTAGATCTCTTTAAAGCTCATACAATTAATATAAAAATAAATAAGCAAATTTTTTATTTATTAATTTTCTTTTTTATAAATAAAAGTTTCTGTTAATCAAAAAATAATATTATCAATATTATCGCAATACTAAAATGGCATATTTTTAGATTAGATAAACAAAAACAGCATTTATGAGACATTTCCTGACAATTTGTTTTTTGATCTTGAGATCAGCACAAATATCAACTTCCAATTACCATTTGATCGATTCAGAATACAATTATTTTTAAATAAATTTACATGATATTATTGTGTGTTGATCAGCCCACGTTAATTTATAAAATATTATTTCCTTATTCTTTAAAGAAATTATAAATTATAAAATTATTTTTTCATTTTTCCTAATTAAACAAAACTTCTCATAACGATGGTTGCTTTTAAGTGGTAAAAAAGTAAGCAAAATCATAATTCAATTTAATACGTTGAAATAAATATATTTTTAGCATTTATTAACGGTAAAGGTTGTGGTACATTATATTATTTTTAATATTAATACTGTATAATATTAATGAAATTAACTATTGGGAGTTTCACATAAAATTTTTAATATCATTTTAAAGATAATTTTAAAAAACTGTTTTTTAACATTTTTGAAAATTAAAAAATATTCCCACAAATTGAAAATTAAAAAATAAGATGATAAGTGGAAAATTCAGAATAATAAATTATATTAAAATATTCTTCTAATCAAATGATGTTAGAATTTTATTTAAATTGATTTAAGTTTCATAAAAATCTCCGAAGTATTTCGGATTTTTAAAAGTTTATGCATTATTCAGAAATAATACGTGATTACCATAAAAGTTTATGGAATCTGATACTTTAATTGATATCTACGTTCTATATTTGAAAATCATAAAGTTTACATTGAATTAGTATAAATCTGTTGAATAGATCTAAATTTATGAATTTGTTATAAATAGGTAAATATTTGAAATATCAGTTATAAATAAAATAGGAAAATGCCTCAGAAAATTATTGTTCGATGATTTACTATAATTATAAATATGGCTCTACAAAGAAGCAATGTTTAGATAGAGATCATTTAACATTTTACAATGAAGCACCACGTGTGTTTTAAATTGTTCGCATAATTCCATTATCCGCGCATAAGTCTGGAGGATGAATTTCCTGAAGGCTGTTCGTCAATACGCGTTTCAGTTGCTGTCAGTGAAATGATTGGAAAAATCGACATATCACAAACTGTATTATTGGTATTGGCAAGTAAGCAATTGTAATCATTTGCTTCACTATCTAAAGATACAGAAGCTTTCTATTTGTTATATCCCACATAATTTACATCTTCTGAAAAAGAATGACGTTTTGTATATTGCCATGATACTCCAAAAGTTTAACAGAGGTTGTTTGAATTTAATTTACTTTTTACTTGTGATAAAACATGGATTTATTCGTATGCCCGTAAAAGTAAGCTATATTCAAATATTTAGGTATTTAAAGAAGCAAAATTCTATTCATTTAACCATTTAAAGTATCATAGGACTATAGTTTTCAGAAGACCACTGGTGAGTTATACATTGAAGCAATAAAGGATGGTAAATATTTAAAATTTAATGAGACACAGTGCACTATAAGAATTTAGTAAAAAGCTGACTGCTGAAATTTACTAATGGCTAGATGGAAAGAAAAAACATTTAAATGATATATATGCTCTTTCAATCTAACTCCAATAGGCTTCTTCTTATAGAGTGTCTAAGGTTTATTGTGTATAGAGACAGAAATTCTACAATTACTAAACTTTAAAGTAGAATCAAATATTTTTGTAAGGCTCATGAGTTGCAAAATGAAGAACAAGTGTATACTAGTTGACAAATGGAAAAAACATATTTCTACGAATTAGTACAGTGAGTAATAATTTTGTGGAGTATCCCAGAATAATGAAATTTTTTGATAAACAATTCCTTTTGTGATTTTTTTTATTTTCATCTGTTTAATATGGGATCATCAAGTTAAATACGAATACAATTAATATTCTTCTTATTATTGTTATTATTTATTACTAATTATTAATATTACCAAAAACAAATAAACAAAGGATTTATATAAAAAACAAATATAGAAAATATGAATTACTATGAATAGAAATAAGTGTAAATAAAATAATATATTTTTCTAAAAATAGAATTTAGGCAAAAAAAATATTATGAATTTCTAAAAATAGAAATTATAGAAAACTTTTTGTACTTAAACCCACAAAAAAAAGTAAAGGGGCGTACAATAATTAGCACCAAACGCTCAATAAAGCACTTAAAAAACAATATTCGGCAGAGGAAGATTTCAATCAAAAAGATAAGGACGAATCACCCTAGAAAGTTTCAAGATTTGCAAAACTTAGTAAAAAATCTCTATCCATATTTTATGAACTCTATGAATTTTCGTAACAGCAGTTTATTTTATTCTTAAAATATATTATCCACTATCAAGCAATCTTTACCGATTGACTTGGTAATATTATTATTAACTAACTCTTCTAAAAATATGCTTGAAGCTTTTCGATAATCAAATAAAGTTTTTTTTTCCCTTTTCTTCTTTTTATTTTTTACAATTTACACAGTCGCAAGCTGGTAAATTGTCGAGGTTTTTATGCTCATTAAACTACGTTTGTGCCAAAAGATTTCTTTACTAGATAATTTCATAGAGTTTAATTGTAAAAATCAGATTTGCAAATAAATATTTTGAAACAATTTGTGTTATCTTAGTTCATTTGAATTTATATTTGATCGTTTATTGTGACAGTGATTTTTAGTTTTCTGCCTGAACGTTCATCCGTAAATACTTCTTTTATTAAGTAGGTTGTAAAGTTCAAAATCCAACTTATTATAAACTAATTTTTGAGACCATATTTTTCAACAACAACAAAATGTATATAATTACTATTTATTTAATGTTAGTAAAATGTTGTTTTACTGATTAGTTTGATTTAATAATTTTGCAACATTTTAAATAATTAGATAACATTAATTTTAGATGAATACTGAAGAAATTAATACCAGGCATTGTTTGATATATGAATTTAGAAAGGGATCAACCAGCTTAAATGCATTTAAAAACATATTAACAACCTATCCTGAATGTAATCTGTCACTAGATAAATGTCAAAGATGGTTTAGATAATTTAAAGGCGGAAATTTTGATATTTCTGAATTCAGAGGAGGAAGTTCATTAAATTTGGATAGCAATGTTCCTCTATCTCTTATCGAGGGAGATCCTATGTGTACAACGCATCATTTGGGAGATCACCTTCAGGTGTCCCACACTACTATTGCCACTCATCTTCATAAATTAGGCAAAGTCCATAGGCCAGGGTTATGGATTCCTGATTGCTTAAGTGAAAACAAAAAAGCGCAGATTGTTGACTTGTTCTTCTCTTCTCCGAAGATTCAATAAAGATGATTTTTAAAAAGAATTGTAACAGGAGATGAGAAGTGGGTGTGCTACGTCAACATTAAAAGAAAAAAGCAATGGTTTACGTCTGGCCAGAAGCCGATACCCACTGCCAAACCAGACCTTCATCCTCGCCGAATTATGGATGTCTGTTTGGTGGGATTATCGTGAATAATAGATCTTTTACCACGTAACATAACTATCACAGAACAGGTTTATTGTGACCAATTAGGAAAACCTGAACTGGAATTTAAAAAATCCAGACCAGGATTGATAAACAGAAAGAATTTCATGATTCAACATGACAGTGCCAGACCTCATATTTCAAAAATTGTACAGGAAAAATTTAAGGCATTAGAATGGGAAGTTCTTCCTCTATCGGCGTACTCACCTAATATCGCACCTTCAGATTATCATCTGTTCAGGTCTCTTCAAAATTATCTGAATGGAAAAGAATTTTCTAAAGAGGTCGATAT
>JBBMKC010255948.1:0-10092 GCA_037834085.1 Bipalium vagum | reverse complement strand
TATATATATATTAAATACATTAAAAAAATTGAAAATATTAAAATAAAAAAAATAACGGAGAATAAAAAAACCTTATTTCCTTGATATCATAATCTCACAGGAAATTATTTTTCAATTTCAATATATTTCTTGTATTTATACAAATGATCGAAAAAGATTTAAAATGAAATTGTAAGAGTAAAGAATAGTGGTGAAAAATATGTATAAAATTTTCTTGAAAATCAAAAATTAAACGATAAAAATTATGTGCTATTTGTAACTGAAATAAATTTTTATTAAATTAAATTAAATTTATAAGATAACAAAGTGTTCCATTAAGGACGACGCATTTTGTTTTTCCAATTAAAATAGTTTGATATATTAAATATATGAATGAAATTTTCATTTCAAACTTAAGTTCACAGATTAACAATAATTATGGAACTCAACATCACTCATATGATCTCCTTGAGCAGAAGTTCGTTCGTTGAATCCAATTTTCCATTACGCTTTTACACAAATCAGATGACATTCCAGCGGTAGCATGTGTGATCTTGGTTTTGAGAATTTCCAAAGTGTCTGGCTTACTGATGTATACTCAAGAAAATGTCAAGGGGTGACAAATCGTATGAACGATGCGGTTAATTGATTGGTTCATTTCTTGAAATAAGACGTGCAACAAACTTTTATTTCAATAATTGAATTGTTTGACCATCTGTACAACTAACATCATCTTGTTGAAACTAAGTGTCACCCAACTGAAGATTTAATTGTTGAATATTCCTTTAACATGAAGCGTTATCTTTCCCAATTATCGTTACCGGTTTTCCAGCGTCAAACCGCACCAAACAGTGATTTTTTTCTAGATATAATGTCATCTTTTGCGTCACTTTTGGGTTTGATCTTGACCAAATTACACAATTTTGTTTTAACTTTCTCATAAAAATCAATGGTATTTTTAAGCTTTTCAAAGCCCATTTGCAACTTTTCGTAGAAATCCGTGGTCATTCGGCTTATAGACCTTGAGTCAATTTGATCTCATATGGATTTAGCCAGGTCCTCGTTCAAAATCCGCCACAATGATGTCTGGGAGACACCAAATTCCTGGGAACAGCGCATCGTAATTTGATGCACATTTAAAACGATGAGCATTGATAAATGTAAAGTTAGATCGAATGAAATTAAATCTAAAGTTTATATTTAAATTAGAAAAATCGTCGTTCTTAATGAAAGACCCTTTACAAAGAAATTTAGTAATAGAGAACAAGCAAATCAAATTATAAAACGAACTTACTTTGGTTTGTGGAATAATTCTTTGAACAATAGATGAAAACTAGTACGAAAAGGACAACAATAAAGATGAAAAAGAGAATGGCTGCCAAGGAGTAGAGGATTATCATGCTATCAGCAAAGCTAGAGCTTAGATATGATTTTCCATTGTTGTTTTTCGATTCAGTCCTTGTTTTCCAGGAGAGATTATCATCAGTAATATCAATCGATTTTCTAGCTGATTTCTGATGCGTGACTCTTTGAAGAGGTGTATAGTGAATATAAAGGTTAGCAACGCTGGACTTATTATTGGGTTCACCAAGATCTGATGCCCTGATCAAAAGCCTATTGGGCAACTGACGATTGTTGGCAAAATCTTTAAGACTGCCAACAACGAGAATTTCACCTTCTCGTTGAATTTTGAATGGAAAGTGATCTTGCTTATTGGAATTAATCAAAGAATGAACTACTGTTCCATTGATTCCTTGATCAGGATCTTTGGTCTGGATAGTGCCGACAGTTTTTCCGATTTCAGAATCCATACTGATATTGATATAATTATTGAATTTGTTTGGAAATAAGAATATCGGTGAATTATCATTGAGATCCAATATTTCTATGATGATTGTCGTTGTTGTGGATAGCTTAGGATAGCCATTGTCAAAGGCCTGTATTGTTAGCTGTATGGAAGGGATAGTTTCTCTATCCAGATTTCCGTAAATAGAAATTCCGCCATCAAAACTAACTCTTATCAGACTTTGCAATTCTAAGTTCAATTTTTGATTGCTCGTCAGAATGGACTTGATATCAATCATCTTATAATTCACCGTTCCATTAGGACCCAGGTCTCGATCAGTTGCCTTGATCTGACCCAAACGCTCATTTTTGAGTGATTCACCGTAACTTTCGGTGATTCGAAAAAAATATTCTTGCACGAAAATTGGAGCACAATCATTGATGTCTTGGATCTTTACCTTTACTCTCATCGAATCATTTAAAGGTGGATTGCCGCTATCAGACGCCGTAACGATAAATTCGTATGTATCATTGATCTCGCGATCGAACTTGATTTTCGATTGTAATTCACCATAATTGCTGATGGTAAAGAATTCATTATTGTTCATAATGGAATATATGACATGGCCATTACTACCGCTGTCGGGGTCAGTAGCTTTTACTTGGCCAATTGTGGACCCTATGGGATTATTTTCGACGACATGGAAAATTCCGATTTTGTTAACGAATTTCGGAGCATTGTCATTGACATCAATGATGTTTACTGAAAACTTTTGAGTGCTACTCAAAACGGGGTTTCCTTGATCAACACATTTGATCTCCACTGTATATACACTGGTTTTTTCCCTATCAAACGAAATGGCTGGATACGTTTCAATTTTGTAAATGGCCACATTCGTATCTATTCTGATGGGTCTTAGATAGAGCTTACTAGGATCGCTTAGGTTGCATTCAAACATTCCATTTCGACCCTTGTCATCATCTTTTACTCTTATTGTCGTTAGGACTTTCCGTTCTTTTTGATTTTCATATACTTTCCCATACCTGTCGGTAATTGAAATAACCGGTTGGTGATCATTGCAATCTTCTATATTGATATCAACGGAAGTTTCATTCATATGGCCATTTCCGTCCGTTGCAATGATGTAGAGTCTGATGTGATTTTTCTTAATGAGGGCAGAAATTCTGTTGTTCGTTAAGTACAGTTTGTTACCGTTAATATAAAATATTTGTAGCATGAGCTCGCGATCTTCCGTTCGTTCACTGATACGATAACTTACCACTCCGTTTTTCGTGTTGGGATCATCTCGGTCAATAGCATTCAGTTCCAGAATATCTCCTTGCGACTGACATTCTTGAATGTCGATTTTATAATTTTCTTTCAACCATTCGGGAGCATTGTCATTCACATCGGTAACCATTATTGTCACTGTACATGTTCCGGTTTGATTTCCGGAATCAGATGCTATTAGCAGAAACACAAAAGATACATATTCTTCTCGATCGATTTTTTGAACGATCTCAAGGGTGGGATACATCTCCTTGGAATTAGCAGGAGGCGTTTTGATTTTAAAATAGGGCGAATCATTGGCAATGTTTTTTGACAGGTTATCCTGGCCTATTCCCTGACATTTTGTTATATAATAAAACTTAACTCCATACTTATAACTGTCCTTATCATGCGCCACCGGCAAAGGATAAGTGGTCCCTATTTCGCTATTTTCCTGAATATTGATAATTTTCTGAGTGGTTTGGAAAATAGGATAATTATCATTGACGTCCTTTATTTTTATAATAATTAGAGTGACATGGTTGTCCTGATCAAGATAAAGCTTCATTTCACACGTTTCTCGCGTATTTTCACAAATCGCCTCTCTGTCTAAGCTGGACTTAACAATCAAATCTCCGCTGGTCTTATTCAATGTAAAGAAGCTGTCTTTCTCCTCCTCTTTCATAAGACTGAATTTCGAATTGTTCGCCGTCTGCTTCAACCTCGAGTAAATATTTCCGACAATTTGGCCCACTTTTCCATTTTCGTACAGGGAGAATTCTATACTACTGCTCATTATGCCTTTAAAGTAAAAGCAAAAGAAAAGTATTTCCATTATTCCTTGCATATTCGGTCTAAAATTTAATAATTATTAATTAATTTTTAAATAAATATTTTAATAGTATAAACCGAAATTAATTTCTTCTTGAATTAATTTTTAATTAATTTTTTTTATTACATAAAAATATATAAATATAAATATATAAAATATAAAAAAAATAAATAATAATAATAATAATAATAATAATAATAATAATAAATAAATAAAATATAAATATATTTTATTATAGTAAATTATTAAATAATTTCATAAATATTTATTATAATGAAAAAATTAAATAAATATCGGTATTACACTAAATTTCTTTCAATAATCAACTTTTCCCATTACTTAACTAATTTATTTAAATTGATATTTTTAATAATAGAAATTAAATTTATAATATACCATAATTATTTTATAACTATATTAAAATTTATTATTTTTTCAATTAATTTAAACCATTAATAAAATATTTTATTTATTTATTTAACAAATTTTTTATAATCAAATTTTATTATAAAATATTCAGTTTTACAAAAGTTATCATTCAAAATTTTAATAAAATAAATCTTGAAGATTAAATAATATCTTTTATTTAATAAAAATAATGTCCTGAATACTTTGAAGTTTTTTTATAATTATTATTTTTATTTTATTTCATTATTTATTATTATTTTTTTATCTAGTATTATTATTATTTAGTTTTATTATTAATTTTATTTATTATTATTATATAAATAATTTTAATTTTAATACTTTTTCACTAATTTTAATATTAACTGATAATCTTAATTTTTTAGGATTTATGTATATATATTTACATTAAATATTTTCAGTGGTAATATTTATTATTGATTATAATTAGATAATATTCTTCAAAGAAAATGAAAACTTACTAAAATAAAATAAATTTACAGAAATAATTTCAGAAATAATTTGTCACTTATTGTTTAAATAAAATTCAATTGATTATAATTGAAAATGAAACTCCCTGATTGGATAAAAAATATTTTTCTATATGAACTATTATTGGTCAATATAAATATTAAAAGTCTAATATTTTAAATTAATTTGACTAGTTTACACAGTCTTTTGTAAACATTTTCAATCATTAATTTTTTTCTGAAAAAAAGTTTATTAATAAATATGAATCTAAATATTTTTTATATTTATTTAAATGATTAAATACTAAATAAAATTATATTATTTATTTTGATGTAAGTTTAAAAAAAAATTTTCTGAATTATTTTCTTTTACCAATTTCTAGGTAGGATTTATGATATAACTGTCCTTTAAATAGTTTTTATATCTCATAATAAATAATAAAAATTAAAGATAAATATTTGAAAATAATCTTGATTGATATAATAAGTGATAAATCCTTTTATATTAATTTGTTAAAAATGGAAAAAGACTTTCACAATTGAAATAATGCACCATATAGAACCTGGCTGACCCTTACTGTCAAAATAAATGGAATAATCAATAACAACAGGTTTTGTCAAAAAATAATAGATTTTAATAAAATAATTCCAGGTCATATTTACATAAATTATTTTTAATTTTCTTTGACTGTGTAATATTTCGACCCAGTTAAAGATAGGCCTTTTCATACGAATGCACTACACTAAAAAATATAATTTAATTTGACAATTATCTTATAAATAATTTTAATATGTTCACATTATTAATAGATAATAATAAAATATAATTATTATGATAATAATGTTATTATTATTATATCGTGATGTTATACTCAGTTAATTACTGAAAAACATTATTCTTATTAAATGTTGAACTTTTATTTTAATTTTTATGTCGTAAAATGCGTTGATTAAAAATTGTTAATTAATTAATTAATTAAATTGTTAATTTGTTTTATTAGCTTGTTCACGAAACATGTCGCTTTTTTAACATTGAACTTTAAATCCGTCTATTTTATTAAAAAAACATAATATATCAACATAAGAATCATTCGATTCAAAACACTTTAACCAACAAGACAGAATGTCTGTTGTGCCATATACGGCCTAGTGTTATTATGGAGAAGGATCGGTCTTCTATTGGCTAATGATGGCTATTGTGTCAAAGTATCTCTTCCATTTGATAACAATGTTTCTTTGCCGTAATGGTTTCACTCGGGTGAAACCTGTACATAGTGAGACAATAAAGTTCCAGGACTTCAGCTCAACAAAATCAAAGGTGCATAAGACAACAATAAATCATATTTCATTACCATACTACTTGAATGCACTTAGTATATCTTTAAAACACTATTGCATACTCTTTTCTTTGGTTTCAGGATTATATTGAAAACACCACGACTCGTCAACAATAACAATTGATTTGATAAGATTTTGGTCATTATAACAAGCGAAAATGAAATTTCTGCAGCAATCAACTCTGCGTTACAATTGTTCAGGAGTCATTCAGGAAGAATTATAGTATGACAGACTTTCAATCTTTCAAAACTCTTTTTTTCGTTTTCAGAGGTCCTATTACTATTTTCAACCAAACATCATCAATGTTTAATGAACATCCACGGCCTACTGTTATTTGTCTGATGTTTCTAAACCTAGTTACGCCTGATACCCTCTGAGATTTTCTCATCTCGCAATAGCTGGATTATGCTTCTTCTCGCTTTTGCAACAATGACAATAAATTTCAATTCAGATAAGCAAATGATCCAAATTTAATGTTTTGAAGTCAGTTCTAAAATTTTATACAAATTTAAATAAATTACATATTTAAGTAGGTAACTAGGTTGTTTAGAAATGAATGTAGTTTTTTGACTTTTAACTTTTAAAGTTAAAATTTTCATGACTAAAGTTTATTAAGCAAAATATGCACCATTAGCTTGAATAAATTTAGTCCAACGAGACACAAGTTTCTTTATGCCACTATCATAAAATTCCTGTGTTCTGGAAGCGATGAAGTCGTTGAAGGTATTTTTGGCGTCTTCTTCGTTTCTGCCCAGATGTTTGAAGAAAGGGTAGTCTGTTGACGAAAGGTCTGATGAGTATGCTGGATGTGGCAGCATTTCGTAGCCCAACTTGTTCAATTTTTGTAGGGTCAATTGTGCGATATGCGGCCGAGCATTGTCGTGCAATGGAACATCTCTCTTTCTATTGACCAAAGCTGGATGATGCTCTTGAAGTTTCAAGTACATTTCTTCAATTTTCTTACAGTATAACTCTGCCGTAATTGATCTTCCTGGTTTCAAGAAGCTTTTATGAATTAGACCACGTGCAGATCACCAAAAAGTCACCATCAGTTTCTTTTTGTGTAAATTCGGCTTTGCAAAATGTTTCGGAGCTTGATCATAGTCCAACTATTGAGCTGACCGTCGTCTGTTGTCGTACATTATCTACTTCTCATCAGTCTTCAAAATCCGTTCGAGAAAAGATCATTACTGTTGCGCAAAATGTGAGAAGACGCAAGTTCAAACCGTAGATTTTTCTGATTTTCGTTTAGGTCATGTGAGACCCACTTGTCGAGCTTTTTGGACATCCTAATTTCTTTCAGGTGGGTCGAAATTGCTCCAATTGTTACACCTAACTCTTTTGCTAGGTCTCTAACTGTGGTACGTGGATTCGTTCCACCAATGCTTTTAATTCGTCATTATTGATTGAACTTCTTCGACCACAACCCTCTTTATCTTCGATTGTCTCGTCTCCTTCACTAAATCTTTTGAATCAACGTTGTACGGTAGTCGTTCCTTCGCTAAATGCTAGGTTGATGTTCCGATTTGCTTCTGCTGCTCTGTGACTCAGCTTAAATTCATATAAGTAAATTGTACGTAATTGATTATTTTCTATGTTGCTTTAAAAAATTAATAATAACGTTATTTAAAATTAAATAATTACAAAATGCTTTAAAATGATATATAAAATATATTAAAACAACACAAAATTATGGTAAACTAACGTTAAATAAAATAGATTTATAAAACCGACATTCACTTCTAAACAACCTAATAATAGATTATAATGTTGAAAAATGCACTTTAAACTCATATTTATTTACTGCGAGGAACATACTAGACGTTCTGAACGGAAGTGATTAATTTATTGAATCCGTAGTAGTTAAAAACATCATAGCGGTTGAATAGCTTAGACTGTTTAGTGTTTATTGTGTATGATATATTTTGGTATTGATTTATAACGTGGCTATAAAAATTAGTTCAGTCATATCCTTTTAGTGATATTCAATTTTTTTAACGAACAATGGCGTTCCATAATTCATTTTTTCAACAAATAATAATAAGGCTGTTGATCGACTAATAACGCATTACGGAGATAAAGCGCTTTTCAGATCTACAATGAGCAGATGGATGACGCACCTTGCGTTCAGAAGGGAATGTCTTGAAAACGACTCATCTGGTTGTAAACCAGTCACTGCAAAATCAGATACATACGTTGCTCTGTCATTTGTTGTTCTGTTTGATAGGGCCGACGACAAGCCTTTGGTGAAATGGAAGAAGCTACTATTTATTTACAGGGTACATTATACTGACATCCATGATTACTTGGGAGTGAAAAAGGTTTGTGCTAAAGTAGAGACTGCTGAAGGAGAAACAAAAATCTTCCATCGTGCAACATTTAGGAATTGCATTGGATATGTTGAAGAAGTAAGGATATTTGTTGTTCATACATTGTTATAGTTTATTAGACTCCTTTGTCACATTACATGCCTTTAATCAAGAGTTAGTTTCTTTAGTGGATGGCACCTCGTTCATGCCAATTTAGCCCCATTAAATGAAAAATATCAAGTAACTGTATTCTGAGACTGCAAAGGATTTATTCATGTGAACCTCTGTCCTCCAAAACATATTGTCCATGTTGCCAAAGCGATTTCCTTTAAGCTGCTCCGATTTCCTACTAAGCTGCTCCAAATCTGGTACCAAGTAATTACCTTCTGTTTGTTGTGGGAATCTAGAAAAAACTCTTTGAAGCAGTTATCTTCTGTATAATTTGAGCAAAGCTTAAAGAAACTGTAGTGACGGCGGAATACATACATTACCTTCCGTCGTTATTAAGTGAAACTGTAAAATATGTAGTTATCCTTCGCTTGTTGTTAATTAATAAATACCTGCCTCTGTGATATGTTCTCGTACATACTATGACAAGCTTTCAATAACAATGCAATAAACAAATAATTATAATTATAATAGTTACTATTACTTTTCTACAAATCTAATATAAATGACACGAAAAAATTATTCAAAAAATTCTATTTTATATTATTATTATTATTATTATTTTATTATATTTTCATAAAATGTTTATTTTGTAAACAAAAAATTTAAAGAAAATCACCAAATTCTTTGGCATTTCTGGGCATATACTGTAATATATTATTATAAATATAATATAATATTTTAATTTCAGATTTCGAATTTTTTTCACCAATATTGATTTGTCATGAATGTTTTAATGAACCCAAAATAGAAAAAAGACAATTTTCCATCTGCAAACTAAATAAAACGAAGCTTTAATTTGATATTATACTTAATAAAATAAGCAAATTCCCCCGTAAACTCTGTTTGGGGAAATTTTTCCTTGCTAATTTGGTACTGTCGATTTTTGTAATTGATTCACAATGCTTCCGTTCTTTCGTAAACTTTTTTCAATCTCGGCATATTTTTTCTAATCTTCTGTGCAGAGGGGAAAAATAAAATTGATATGTTTCAAATTCATCTCAGTATTAATTACAAGAAATTACAGAATCAATTTTCAAACAGATTCCCCAGCGAACATAATGCAATATCTTTTTCGCTTAGAAGATAAGTGAAAGAAAACTATCAACGGATTTTATTTTATTAAATTAAAACTAATGTAAAAAAATAAATGAGTTAAATGGATTTTTTAATTAAAATGGTTTCCTTTAATTTTAAATTAATTTT
The DNA here is from genome assembly GCA_037834085.1 of Bipalium vagum. Classification (NCBI taxonomy): domain Eukaryota; kingdom Metazoa; phylum Platyhelminthes; order Tricladida; family Geoplanidae; genus Bipalium; species Bipalium vagum. Next base: position 330 of record JBBMKC010255948.1, on the reverse strand, counting down.
CAATCTGAATAATAATTACCAATTTAATTATAATTAATTTATTATTATGTTTATATTTTTTTGGTAAATTATTTCTGTTTTTGTTTTCATTAACATTTCGATAATTGATATTATTAAAGGAAATCGATTTCAAATTGTGACAAATACATTTTCTCTTTAGTTTCGTTTGAGTTTCTGATAGTCTATCGCTGGGTCTTATTTTCAATTTAGACGACTTTCGTTTAATTCTTTTGCAAATTGAACTCATTATTCCAAAATCTCTAATGGTACCTAATATTATCTTTTATGCTTTATTAAAATTTCATTGTATTTCAGTTTATTTGATTATAA
>JBBMKC010255937.1:0-10092 GCA_037834085.1 Bipalium vagum | reverse complement strand
AATATATTTTTCTGTAAAAAAGCAGTCTTTGTTTTTCTAATAAAAAAACGCACGAACTTTCCGGACAACCCAATATATTTAATATAAAATTATAATATTAAATAATTACATACATTCATGCACATACTAGCAAACCAAATGATATGCACACAGCACACACCTAATTTAAAATAACGAATTATAGATCGAGAAAAACATGATTGACGTACAATATACTTCTCCGGTAAGTATAAATACTTGACAAATTCTCATAAATTCAGCATGTTTAAATTTACAATAACTTAAAAAACGAAGATAGAATGTTATAAAAACTAAAACTAGTACAAAATCAAACTATTATGTAACAACTTGTGGGGAACATTATTATCATTTGTCCCAGTTAACGACAAGAAAGGAAACAATATCAAAACTGCCATGTATGCAGACATTTAGACTAACTTGGTACCAAGAAGATAGAGTTGAAGATAATATAATATTTAACAAAGCCGAAAACAATACATTTGGCTGAACCATGCCTACATTTTTAGGGTATAGCTTATTAGTTTATATATTTATTATTATTCTGACACCCTAGGTCTTTTTTAACATATTCCTCGATACTTTATGAGCTCAGTTTATTAATTATTTTTATTTACAATTAAGTTATTTATTTTTTTAAATTCTTATGTTAGTATTATAGAAATTGTTAAGACAATATTATTTAATTTATTTATACATTTAATTTTATTCATCATACTGAAAAATCTAAAACAGAGTTATTCAATCACCAAATAAATTTAATTTTTATTTGAATTAATAAATTATTAAAATAATTAAAATTTAAATTTAAATTCAAACAAACAAAATGTCTGAAATCAAATTAAAATTATTTAAATAAGCCTTTGCTCCTGGATGTTACTCATCAAGCGGCATCTTGACACAATCTCCCTTCACAAAAGGATTAAGAGAAAACTACATTTTGTAAGAAGAAAAATTTACTCGAAGTTTATGGAACTATATAAATCCCCATCAGTGGAATTGGATGATGGCGACTTTAAGTCAGAGGAAATATACAGAGAAGAGGAAAAAGCACAAAGGTTTGTAGAAGGAAAATGGCAATCAGAGGCTCACCTATTTAACGGTTATTAAAAGAATGGAGAACTTTAAAATGGGAAGACATGACATCAGAAGATGGTGTCATAGTCTTAATGGAATTTCATCAGAAAAAAGTGGTACCTAAAGGTCATCGAAGAAAATCAGTCAACAATTACAGAGAATTGTATGTAGATAAGATGAAATGCACGAGTTGAGTGTGGAGAATACGTGATAATAGCGAGATGTTGAAGTCCAGGAGAACAGGAAGAGAAACAATATTAAAATGGAGGTGCAAGAAAAAAAACGGAATTGGAATGGGCTAGAGCCCACAACAGCTGGAGGAGGAAGAAAGTCTGATTAAGTACTACGATAACAATGGTGGTGAAAATTAAAAGACTATAACACTGTCACCTAGTACAAAAGTGTAAAAGAAAGAAGTGCCGAATGAAATTGACAATTGGAGTTTTTATTGCTTTAATTTCCTATAATTGATAGAATCATATTATCCTTTAGGTTAATGAGAAGGATAGCATAAACTAATTCTGCACCATGTCCATATCTATTTGAGCAACTGCTTTCCCTAAGACACATTTTCATATTCCTTTGAGGCTTAATGCAAACCTTCTCTAAAAATTGTTATTTATAATAATCCACAGGATTCTAGTCTAAAATTGAACAGAACTATTCTTGAGACCACTATTGATTATAGGAAACAATGACCTTAATCAATTTCGTATTATCTCTAAAAAATTCTCTAGATTTTTCAAAAAAATATCTGAGATAATCTAGTCTTTTATCCGTCTAGAAAAAAAATTCCATGTTTTGGGAAAAATCAATTGTAATCATTTGAGTTTTTTTAGTCAACTTTGAAAATTCATACTCTGTGATTAGTTTGAAAATTTCATCATTCATTTCAATCATTATTTTAATTAGTTGAATTAAATCAATGTATAAAATTTTAAATATAATCATCTTTTCCTCTTGTTGGATTAATCAGAAAAAGAAAAAGAAAATATAATTAATGATTACAATTTGTATGATCGATTCTTAGAATTTTATTGATATTTATTTTAATATAAAGCAATGAAAAATTCAAGAGTACTGCTTATATTCATAAGTATAAACATGAATAATTCTATTTCTGTGTCTTTTCAACCAATAATATAATAAAAGTTAGCATTATAAAAGAACCGTAGAAACAATACGACTTCAACTTAAGTTTATGGTCGAGCTCTTAGACTTCTCCTTGAGAGAAGAGCCCATTGGTATAGTGTTTTCAGGTCTTCGAAGCATACCATTGGTATCTAGTAACTGCGATTCTCCAACTCATATTTTTGAATTTTATTATAATCCTTATTTAAAGATAAGAAAATTTAACGACTGAAAATTTATTGTTCCCTTTGATACCACGAGGTTGGTGTGAGAACCATCCTTGCAGTTTCTAAATTACATGCCAAACTTTTGATCATCAATTCTCATCAAATATATAATAACAATCTGCATCTTTGCAAGACCAGTTCATGATCACGTTTATGCATACATTAAGGTCTTTATTTTATTGAAGTTTGAAGAATCTTTTAATTATTATTAATAAATCGCAAAAATTTTGTTATTCATGAGTTTACCAAATTTATTTAAAATTTTTTAATTAAATTTTAAGAAGCTCTGGAGACTCCGATCAGTAGCAAATTCACCAAAACCGTACTCAGTAATCAAAAACTGATGATAAACATGTGTATATTATAAAACTGATCATAAACATTTATATATGTTGTAATCTTGTAATTAAAAATCTGATTTTGGTTATATCTATAATATAATTTTTAAGTTGATGAATCTTTATTTCTTTTATAGTTTGATGGATTATTATATATAAATAAATAAATAAAACATATATGGAAAAGTCCCAGTATCTAAACATAAAAAATATTCTAAAATAAATTACTAAGAATAAGAGTTAGTATAAAAAATTAAAATAACAAAAACAATAAATAATATATAAATAGTAAGTAATAATAATTAATAATAAATTTAATATTAATATTAATAATATAAAAGTGCCTCGACATTGGAAGAAGTGCAACAAAAATAAATATTAAATTGATCAAATCCGTAGTGTCAAGGACAAAGACGAAGAGGAAACAAAAAATTTTTCAATTAATACATCTTAACAAGTCCGATAGTGTCACTCAGACGAAGGTTTATCTCAAAGGAAGGCTACGATCAGTAATATAAAAGAGAGCATTGAGAAATACTTATTTAGCAAAAAATACCACACATATTTATTTGGAATTCAATCCCTATTTATTGAAAGTCAAAATCAAAAGTTATCCAATTCCAGTTTATTCAAGTTAGACAAAAATTGTCATTTCTGAAATCATATCACCCAAACATTTATGCCCATAGGTAAATACATTTTTTTAAATAAATAAAGATAGAAACTTCCCTTGTAATCAAGACAAAGTTTCTATCGATATTTTAATAATTCTAAAAATCCTTTAATTCAATTATATTAAATTGCTCTTTAACAACATTACCTGTTTTATTAATAAAACAAAGTTATAACTAAATAAACTCTTACAGATAATCTTGTTTTGTAGACAAAACAAAGGTGATCTTTAAATAATACTAAATACTCAGGCCAGGACCTGAGGATCAAATATTTTTTAAATTTCTGTTTCTTTTCAGTTTTCTTTTTTCTTCTTAACTCACACGCTAAGTAGGGCGGTGAGTTAAATTGTTTTTCTTCATTGAGGACTTCTGAGAATAAGAGCGAGAGGATTTTTCTAACCACAAAATAAAAACCCAAAAATAAATTATCCATCAAGGGTGATCATCACCAACCTTTGTAAAAATCCCAATTTTTGATTAAATACAATTTTGAAAATTTGAATTTTATTTTATTCGTTCATTATTAAGCAACAATCGCCGTTAAGTCCTAATAATAATTATTATTCTTAGCTCCTCCTTTTTAAATTAGAAACTTAACATAACCATAACTTACATATGTCTTTCGCAAATGTCTTATTTTTTTCTAAAATCTAATTAAAAATTTTCTTAATCTAATCGGTAAGTACTTTATATCCTTATTAAGATTTTCCTAAATTTAGTTAAAAATTCTAAATGATATATTGTTTTTTTATACATATTTTTTATATAACAATATATTTTTGTTACATAACACTATGATAATTTAAATCATACGAATTTATTTCGCCCATTCTCAAAAGAAGATGAATACATATATTTATTCAATTTTCACATATGTATATTTTTTTTAGAGGAAACTTTTGTTATTAATAAAATAACATGGTCCAATATGGTCATTGTCGACAAGTAAACTATCGTTTAACTGGTAGATAACGTGAGGTCCAAGCGTTTTATTTTCAAAGTGATTTTTTATTTTGTTTAGTTGTTTGTTTACTATGAAAATTATACGAAAAGACCCTTACATTATTATTTAGCTCACTAAAACAACAATGTCTCTTATCTTCATTTTTTCTAATGAATTTTTATTTGGCTTTCTTCGATTTTCAGATTTTTTGACTATTTTCTGCATTTTTTTCTTTTTACATTTTTGTTTTAGTTAAAAATATTTTATGCAAATTTTTATATTTTCGTTTTTTGTTCACAAAGAATTATTTGCATTTATTATAAATATTTATAATTAATAAAAAATTTTAAAAATAATAATTTGATAACACTACAATATTATTGTAATAAATATAAAAGTTAAAGTATTTAAACCTGGATACATTTCCATCAGGCTTATTTTTTACATAAAGACGCAATTCAAGTTGAGCAGAAGACTGTTTATGAAACTTATATTGAAAACTCGTCCTTTGATCTCTGAATGTAAAATACCAGTTTGACGAAATTGTGGATTATTATTAATTTGTTTGCATTCCGATAACGAAGGCTTGACTTTATAATATTGATGACTTCTGAAGTCAGAACGCACAATTTCAACAAAGTCAGCGCTTTTCACAATATTGAAAAGACCAAAGTTTTATTGATTTTGACATCAAATTGAATTTGAATATTTGCCGAAATAAATTTTAGTATTATGTACTCAAGATTCCACATTTTTTTTATATTAATCCTTTGGTTAGCACATATTTAATTTAATATTGGATTTAACTTAATAATCACAGCATTTAAATTGTTTAAAGAAATTTGGCATTTTATTGATAAATAAAAATTTATTTATATTTAGAAATAAACATAAAAAAAGAAATTCAATACCTTATGATATTTTATTTCATTTAAGACAAAAATGCAACGCAGACGGCGAAAAAAAATTGATGCAATTTACGGTGCAGATGATGTATCTGATAGAACAAACCGTGAATGGTTCCATCGATTTCGATCTGGAAATTTTGACGTCGAAGAAGTACCTTGCTCTGACCGGCTAACATATCAAAAATTCGATCGTCATTCAAAAGGTGGAGGAAGACAGGCATTTTGGCAGCCGTAAAATCGCAGAAGACCCAGGTATTTATCATCAAACTGTTTTAAACCATTTATAGAAATTTGGTTTTAAAAAGAAACTGGATGTTTGGATTTCGCATGATTTAACACCGAAAAATGTAATAGACCGAATTTCAACATGTCAAACATTGTTGAAAAGAAACTCTATCGAACCATTTTGAAACGTCTTATTACGGGTGACGAAAAGTGGATCAGGTATGAGAACTATGTTAGAAAACGATCTTTGATAAAACGTGATGAGACTCCACTAAGCCGAAATTGACGCCAAAGAAGGTCATGCTTTGCATCTGGTGGGAATGCAAAGGAATCATCTACAAAGAAATATTCCAACCAGGTCAAAATTTTAACTTTGTTCTCTACTGTCAATAATGAGCTAGAGTACACTAGGCAATTGCAATAAAGCAGTCAGAATTGATCAATAGGAAAGGCCTTGTGTTTCACCATGACATCGCAAAACTCCATGTATCTTTGATGACTCAGAAAAATTTGAAGGGCCTTGATTGAGGAGGTTTTTTGCATCTTCCATATAATAATATTATTGAACCATCAGACTATCATTTGTTTCGTTCATTGCAGAACTTCTTCGATGGTGCAAAATTGAATTCAAAGGAGGAAACCAAAAACCACATATCAGTTTTTCAGCGAAAAAGCAGAAGTTCTACAGTGACAGAATTCTAGCTTGACCAAAGAAATGGCAAGACATTGTCGACCAAGATTGTACACATGTAGTTTAATAAAGTTCTGAAATTGTCTTAGTATTCTAACGTTTTCCATATTGCTAAAATCGGCGGAAACTTTTCAGACAACCTAACATTAATATATATAAACCTCATTTTGAAGGGAAATTTTGTGTGACAATTAGTTATGATTTCTTTCAAGGTATTGTGGATGTCTTTTTGACATAAAAACTTCTATTTCAGAACTTTTCCTCGTTTTTCTGCCAAGATGATGAAAAGCAAACAATCAACCCCACTTGTCAGATGATCTCGATACAGTCTTTTCTTTATTGCTTATATTGTAAATATTAGCAGATTTTTTTTGTTTTTGGCATTTAACACTATACACCTCTAGTGTATTTGAGATATTTATATTGAATACATTGAAATATTCATAGTTTATGAAAACTCTTGTGAGTTAAATTGTTGAAACTGCACACAATTCCGACATCAGCTACTCTTGTAATTTGACGATGGCCTTCATAAATATGCCTCAAATTTTGAGAACTACAGCCGGTTTTTCTTACACAAATGAACAGTAGAAATAAGGATATTTTTGACTGTATCACATGAAACCATTGAATAATTCATATTAGAAATAAAGAATATATAATATAATATAAAATAATATTCCAGGTTGTTGTATAATTTTATCTAATCCAGAAATTATATTAATAAAATTTTCGCGGTTTATTAATGGTTTATTACAATAATTGCACTCGGACTCCGATCGATTTAAATAACTAACGGGTAGGATTCGGGAATTTCATAGAACCCCTACCTAAAGTCAGTTTAAGGTATACCAGTTCTCAAAAGTGTCCCACCATACATATTTGAATTTAAAAATAAAATTATATTTCCAATGAATATGCATTACCTTGCGGTAATTTACACAGGTTATATTTCAGTTTTCATTAACATATCAGTTAAAAATATTGTTCAATTATCAGAATTCCAGAAAGGATATTTGTGAAGCTTGTTAGAAGCAATTATCAATTTGCAGAATGTCGCAAAGAGAGAATATTAAAAATGATTATCCAAAAGTGATGGGACAGTTATCGGAATGAAGCGATATCGACAGACAAATTGAGTCTGACAGTCTTTCAAAAACTACATCCAGGCAAAAATCATCTTTGATTGTAAGTGTAAAAAGAAGCCGTTATAAGACTTAAGGTTTCTAAACTCTGAAAACAATGGATTTCAATTTACAAAGTTTTTGATTTCATCTTAGCAACCCATTATCAAAAGTGTAATCACCTTATTACCTAAATTTCTACCGTTAATGCAAGATTTCATTATTCAGTTGTTCATGATTATTACGCGATCATATCGATTACCCATAAAAGTCCTGTCTTGAATATATCCAATAAATGATCAAATTTTAATATAAGCTATTTATTCGGTGACATTATTTAAAATCGATCTATTGAGGTATTTGTTTTTAATACTCTTCATCTCACACGTTCTTATTCAAATATTTTATTCATCAACTTCTTTTTATCCTTTTTAGTGTTTTCCTTGCTTATCTTGAAAATTTTTTAGAGAATTCACCATTATTTTTCGATTTCAGAAAGCATTCTCTGTAATATTGAATGATCTTTGTCTGCATTGTGTAACCAACAGGGACCTATTCTGTTGCAAGATGGCCCCAGACCTCATTTCTCAGTGAAAACTATTCGGAAACTTTAGGATTTGAATTACGAACTACTTTATCATACGCTATATTCGCCCGACTTAGCCCCATCTGTTTTCCACCTATTTAAGCATCTGGATCAATTTCTACAGGGACAAGTTTTTACTAATCAAATAGTTCTTTGATTCCAAAAGCCAAGATTTCTTTAGATTTGGAACATACGAACTAACAAAGCGTTAGCAGATGTGTTGATACTGATGAAGGTTACTTATTTAATGTATAAAGCCTTTTTTCCCTTAATTTTGACAGAAAAATTATATTTAAAAAACGAAATTTCATATGCACCAACCCAATATCTTATCTTTAATTAACAAAAAAAGTAACTCAGAGTTTGTTAAGCGTATGGTTTTGTTCATTTTTCGATTCATAAAATTGTTATTTACTTTATCTTTATTTATCCTTATTGTTATCTTAATAAACTGCAACCTCATTCTTTTATTTGTTTTAAATAATGAGTCTGTATTGAGTTAGTAATAAGTAGTTGAACTATCCTAACTCATAATACATTAATTCAACACTTCTGCATTTTGAAGTGATATTGTCACTCTTCTCGAATATCCATTAAGCAGCCTCCAAAATATTCACTTGAAATTAGAAGTGAAGGAATAAATTGTACTTATTTTTTAAATTAAATTTCTTCGTTTCCAACTTCATTAATATTATTTTTTCGTTGAACATATTTAGCAATAATAAGTATTCATTTTACTTTTATATACTCAATAAATTTTATAATTCTTCCTCTGTGATTGATTTTAAAGATAAATATTTTTAACTAATTCTAAATTAAGTTTTATTTAGTTAACTTTATTTAATCTATATTATTTCCTAAGTTAAATTTGTTACCTTTTACTACTATGAAATTTGTAACACTTAGATCAAGATTTTACTGACTCTTTCACTTTATTAATAACGTGTTCAAATATAACTGAATCAAAACTACGATCAAAATTACTGTATAATTCGAGTTTATCAACACAATACGATCAAAAGTTCTAAACTAAAATTAACCACAAAATTTAACCAAATTAAAAGTTCAACTGATCAAATAAAATAAAAATCAAATAATCAATTAAATATAAAAAAATAATCAATAACAATGATTTTCTTTAAACCCCTAACGGAAAAAAAATAATTCCTTAAAATATTCTTAAGACGAAATTCTACTCACTGAATTTTTGAGCAGTCCCTTAAGGACTTCATCAACTTTTATATAGGCCAACCTATTACTAGTTCAGCAATATTCTTATCGTGGAGCGTTAATTCTCTTGGGTGAATTTTTCTAAAATGGTCCATAACTACGAACCTAATCTAATTTTGACAATTCTATGTTATCAAGATTAAAGAAACACAAAAAATATTTTAATATTATTATTATTATTGTGTACTTTTATTAATTAATATTTAAAATAATATTATTTTTATTATAATTTAATTATTATTAAACCTTATTATAATAGGGATGTATCTTTTGCTACCCAACGGATTTTAATTGAATAACTTTTATTAAAATTACTTTTAATGAGGGATTATTTTGTTTAAATTATAGTATTTGGATCCCTGGAGAACCCAACTAATAATAATTGCACTGAATTTATTTACCAAATCACATCCAGCGATCACAAAAGAGGGATTGTAGTCAAAAAATATCTATAATTTTGTAAATATTTAAAAAATTAAACTTGTTTAGTAAATCAATTAAAATCCAAGATTCATTTTTTAAAAATGATGCGAAGTTTAAAAAATTGTCTGAAATTTAACATTGATACTTTTCAGTTTTGATTTTTTTTTAATTAAAAAATTCAAATTATTTAACATTAATTTCTTTTCACTTCAATTACAAATAATGACGTATTAAACAGCAAGTTGGGTTAATCGAAATTTTCAAAGGCGCTCTGGATGGAAGCATTTTATTATTCAGAGACTTATGCAATGATGACAGAAAATTTTTAGTTTTTAATTTATGATAAGAAAAATTATTTAAATATAGGGTATCTCAAAAATCACGCAAGATTTGAATTAAATAAAAAACCTTTTTATTTCATAAAATTAATTAATTTTTTAATTTAATTGCAAAGTATACATGATAGGGTTATGTATGAAACTTAATTTAAATGTAAG
>JBBMKC010255927.1:0-10093 GCA_037834085.1 Bipalium vagum | reverse complement strand
CTGCTATTAGAGGTATCGGCTGAGATGGCTTTGATGACTGAACTCCAGATGACTGAACTCCTCGTAGTCTCCACACATATATACATCATATCAATGTATATATATATATATATATATACATGAAACGGTGAAATCTTATAGAGTTGGAAGAAGCAAATCATATATTTTATCGGACAAACAAAAATATATGCGGATTAAAATAGGGTTGAATCCACTTAATTGGTTAATGGATAGACAACAAAACTTGCAATCTTAAAATTAGACCTATTCCCAGAAAGGTTTTATTATCTGTTTGGTGGGACTGTTTAAGAGTCATCTATTAGAAACTCTTGAAAAATTGCGAAATATTTGCAACTGAACAATTAAACAATTTATATTGACCTATTCAAAAAATGAGATTCAGTTTGGTTAGCAGAAAATTTATTATTCTTCACCACATCTAACGCATCAAAAAAGGCAAAATGAAATCAAGAGAACTGTGTTATAAAGTCTTGCCGCATCCATCATATAGCTCAGACATTGCGGCTACAGATTATCACCTGCTCTGCTCAATATCTTACTTTCTTAAAAGAAAAAATTATGAAAACCTGATCGACATAAGAACAAATAAATCCTCTTCTGTTTCCTTCATATTTATAATAATTAAAAAATGGTCGGGGTAATTAATTATTCTTTTGTCTAACTTTATCTAAGCGTAGAGACAAAGTTAGAAATAATGGTATATTGAGGGAAATAGTCGTCTCGAAGTGTATGGATTGGTGATCGTAGACCAATCTCTACGACTATATAAAAAGACCTCTATTCCCATAAAATGCCCAGGCAAACAAAAAAGAGATTATTTTTCAAAGATATTGGTGATTCAAAAGAAGAATTATTGTCCCAGAGAAGATTTTTTTTGTTCCAGCAGAAATTTGTGGCTATCGGAGAAGATTTAAATTTTCAAAACTTAATATTTCAGTGAGATTTTTCTTTTGTGTTTATACCACAGACGATGTAAAAGGATTTACCAACGGGACCCACCGAGTTTGGGAATCCATAGGTGACCAGAAAAGATATAGAGAACGACCCAGGAACTCCTTGTCGCTCCTGGCTGGGCTAAGTTCAATTTCGTTTTGTTTTACTATTTTCTTTATTTAATCTACATTTCGTATCTAAATTTCATTCTAATCATTTGGTTTTGAAGTTGTGATTTGAATTATTTATTTGTGTTTCATTTTTGGTTTTCAGTTGGTTGGACAATCTTGATTTTGATTTTGCAGACTCTTGAACAATTTTGATTTTTAGACATTTAACGATTCTTAATTTGTGATTTTTGTGACCAGTATAAAGGTTTTTTTGAATTGTTCAATAAAGTTTTATCGTGATTGTTTTGATTAAATTTACGGTACCGGTAAAGTTTTATTGTAGGGTTTTGATTCAAATCTAGTTTAAATTTGTACATCTACAACAGTAGGACGAACAAAACATTGAGTAATGAGAATTTATTGATTTTCGAGCAAAAATTATTTTTTTTGGTATAATAGTCATAGAATGTTATAGAATTTGTCAAAGAAAATCAATAATTACACATGAAATAATGAGTAATAATACAATAATAATATTCTTTCAGAAGAATTAAAAATCAATAATATTTTAGATAATGGAGATAAGTGGAAATCGATTTCAATATCGATAATGAACAAAAGGATATGTCGATAAATATTGATGATATTAGTGGAAATGAAAATGATTAAGATCCGCATATTTTTAGATTTGATCAAGGCATTAAAAGTGCTGAACATCATGAAAATCGAAAACTTACGCAACTTAGTTGAGAAATATTTTTTTCTTGATTTTATAAAATAATCAATTCGAAACAAACGGATTAAATCTTTAACCATAGATTCAAACTGTTGATAATTTAAAAATCTTCGGTAGGTTAATCAGTGTTTCTATTTCATTATGCAGATGACAGTTTTTCCTTAGTTTTTGCATTCACAGTCCATATCGATTTCAAAGTAAAAAGGTTGTGCGTCATGATAAAAAAAGTCAAGTTAAGAATTTGAGACATAACTGATCAAAGGAGATAGAACTATCACAAACGCTTCTCATAAAGAGCCTTTCTTTGAATGTATGATATTATTACTGAGAAATTACATTTTGAATACTGTTGGGTTGACAATAATAATAATAATAATAATAATAAAATATTAATTAATAATGTACGAATAAATAAATAATGGCGACATAGGGATAATAATGATAATAATAGCAATAGTAGCAATAATAATAAAGAAATAAAGTCTCAGCGTTGAGACTATGAGATGAGATTATTAATTATTATTATTTTTTGTGTGTGAGGAGAATAGGAAATTAAACTCCGTTATCGGAGTAATTAATCCCTTTATCTAACTTTGTCTCGGCGTAGAGACAAAGTTAGCAATAGTGGGCTATTGGTGGAAATAGCCGTCTTGAAGTGTATGGATTGGTGATCGTAGACCAATCCCTACAACTATATAAAAAAAGGGCTCCCAGAAATTTTGCCCAAAAACAAAATTTTTAGAAAAACCAATCTCAGAAAACCAATTTAATTACGATTTCAATTTCAAGAGAACAATTTAACTCGATTTTCCAGAGGACCCGACGACAATTCAAGAGCTCCCGTACTCATTTTTTAGTGGATATGCTTTTGCAAGAGGATTTACGAAGGGGACCCACCGAGTTTGGAAATCTCTAGATAACCTGTGAAGGACCTAGAGGACAACTCGGGGACCCCTTGTCGCTCCTTGGTGAGATCCTTTTATTTTGTTAACTCTCAAACTTTTTCTCTGTGATTATTCTTCTAGCCGGTTTTAAAAAAAATATTTAATTAGATTATTATTATTTATTTGTTTTGCGTTCATTATATTATATTATACTTTAACCATTGACTCGATTTTGATTATTTGACGTTGAAGCCATTTTGTTTTGAGTGATTATTGGACATAATTTTGGGTGATTTACGAGTATTGGAAGGAATTTTGTTGTTGCATCAGGCTGTTGCTAAATTTATAATAAAGATTTATTGTGAGTGTTTTTATTCAGTTTTTAGAGTGCCGATAAAGTTTTATTGTTAAGTTTTGATTCAGTTTGCGAAGAGATAATAGAATTACGAGCACAACATTGTTTAAGGAGGAGTTATTGATAGACGAGCGAAAGTTACTGTAATAGGGTATAATATACATTGAATGTTTCAATTATATCAAATACATTGATATTGATAATTATGACAAGAGCAGTTAAAATTCTATGATAGGCAATGTTTATTATAATTTTTAATCGAAATAAATAATAATAATAAAATTTTCTAATTATTATAAATAACATTTTTGCTAATATAGAATATTTTTGTTATGAGATTATTCACGGCTTAGTGGTACATAGCAATACATTATGAATAAGGTGGATTAAATGAGTTGACTGAAGGAAAATCGGTTGTTACGTCGTTTTTAGTCAAATGCTTTCGATCTGAGTCCATTCAAAGCTCCCGGTTTTCAAATTAGTTAATGGAAGGGGAGAGAAGAAGGGAGACATTCCTGATAAGGCAGAAATGATTGATGAGTCATATAACCTTTTAAAACTTCTATTTAATGGATTTCCAAAAATTAAGATGAACTATGAAGTCTTTTATTTTATTACTCATGTCAAACCAATTATTGATTTAAAAACTGGAGTCAGACAACAGAGCTAATATTTTGTTAATATTTAATATTATATAATATAATTTATAAAAATAGGGACACATTAAAACATTCAACTTTTCATACATTTAACCCACATACACAAATTATGAACTTTAAATTTAATTTATTTATGAACAATTATTAAATTTTCAAAGATTTTCAATTTTCAAAAATACTAATAAATAAAGTAATAGAACATAATAAGATATTTTATCGACATTAAAATTATTTAATTTCATTATGAAATTAAATTAAATTTTCTTTGTGATAGTCAATTTGTTTATCTAATGTAAATAAAAATGATATTAATAGGTTTTTGTAAGAGTTGATGTCGGCTTCAGTCTCATCAAGCTTTTTCTCTTTCTTAGAAAATTACAATGCTGAAGATTTAGTCGATATTCCAGACAAGTTCAAATGTTTAAAATGTAAAGGAATTTTGAGGAACCCTTACCAGATAGCTTGTTGTTGCCAATTTTGTTTTCAGTGCATAGAAAAAATGATAGCTAGTAAAATGGAAACATGTTTTGGAGATGGTGATGACTGCATTAATGCCAAGTTGATAAATCGTGCTCCTCACTATCAGTTGGAAGGGGAAATTTCAAAACTGGTTTTAAAATGTCCCTTCAAAACATGTTCCCACCGTTGTGAGCTGAGATTGATGGCAGATCATTTGCGACTCTGTTCTATGAGTAGCACTAAATGTCCTTTTTCTGACTACGGATGTGTAGGGTGGGAAGTGAGAGATGACCGATTGAACGATCATTTTTCACGTGAACAGTTGAGTCACAACAGAATAATTCTGGACTCCATCGGGAGACTTTGGAACGAGATGAAGGAATTGCAGAAGAGCGGTGAGATTTACAAGATAGAGATAGAAAAACTTAGGAAAATTTTAAATCGAAAGGATTGCAAAATAAAATTATTAATCGAACAGATCAAGATGGACAAAGTCAGTTCAATATTGATTTGTGATAAGACATAAATTTTTTTGTATAAAGGAAGAAAGAAAAGGATTAACAAACAGGTTGGAAGTCATGGAAAAGGAACTACGAAATGTACAAGGCTCAAAAACAGATAAAATCAGTAATTTAATGGTAAAAGTCAATTGAATAATCAATATCTCAAGTTATCTGTACAAGATTTTTTTTGAAATTATATTTCAAAATTACAATAAAAGTAAAATTCTTTAATTCAGAGAACGTCTTTTAGTGCTCTTAATTTTTTTCTTTAATTGATATACTTGATTACCTTAGTTGTTTATTATTATAACTTAAATCTTATGGAACTTAAACTCAAATTTTAATTTTAAAATCCATTTGAATTAAAATATAATAATAAGCATGATTCAAATGTAAAATATAAATTATTTTTGATTAATGAACTGCTGATCAAATTCGAAATGAGTTAATAAATGTTTAAGTACTTTAATTTTAGTAAATAATACAAATTGATTTTCACAGGAATTGAATTAAATCAATTTTCTTTAAAAAATTTGATCAATAATTATATTTAAATATTGAAAATTTATGAGATTATTAATAATTAAATTTTTGAACTTTAATGTATTGGTAAATTTTATTTAATATTCTTAGTTATGCAACAGTATTTTTTTACTTAATTTTCAACAAGGTTTCTGCAGGGTTATACAAAGGTGTGTAATAAAACTACGAAGTTGTTAGTTACTGCCACGTTATCGACAGTTTCAGTATTCAAAAACTCGAGATTGTTTAACATTTTTATTTCAAGAAAATAATTGTATAGATTTAATAAGTGTACCCTTTTATCCTTTATTTAAATAAATTATCTAAAATTTTTATTAAATTATTTAATTTTTAAGCGATTTCAATTTATTAAAATTATTAAAAACTTATTAAGGATTAAATTTTAATATATTACTTTAAAAATATTTATTATTTAATATTAATTAAAATTTAATCCTTACAGAAGTAATTAAATTGCTTTAAAAAATGAAACATACAGTCCAATAATTAGAATAAATAAATTCAGCTTATAATTTTCATGTCAGTTTATTATTACAAATCTGAATTGTTAGAAAATTTAATTATCAAACCATAACATTTCAATGTATTTATTGATTCTATCGAATTAAAAAACGCAATACTTAAATTATAAATAAAAAAAATTATGGTGAAAGTGAACTCAACATATTTACCAACTCTATATATACTTAAGTAATGTTCAATAAATTTATTACTGAAACATTATTACTGATAATAATAACAGGGTTTTCATCTCAATTTACATTTCTTTAACTTCAATTTAGTGGATTTTTTTTAATAATATGTACTGCGATTTCAGGTGTTACTTCTTTACATATTGAGCCACCTTTTTAAAATGGCTCTGTCCGACCACAGACATTAAAAATGACAGTTAAAACAGGTAAATTTTCGTATTTTGCAATTAAGGCAATCGTCTTTTCATGCTTATAATTGGGAGCTATTCTTGATCGAATATCACCATTAAGTTTGTTGTTTTTCTTGTCAGAATTATGTTGGCTTCGTCCTTCCTGACTCTCATTTTTAGACATATTTGCTTCTTGCCCTTTACTCATTACATTCCAAAATAAAATCGATATTTATTAAAGAAATAATTACACAATTAAAAAAAATTAATTATTTATACATTTGAAATTGTAGTATTATTTTAATTTATTAAAACTAAATTCAGATATAAACCTTGTATTATTATTTATGACATAAAAATGTTACGGTTAAAATTAAATTTTTCTATAGACATGTTAGACAAAAAGAGAAAAATAACAGTTCACTTTGAAACTATTATTTTTTTAAAAAATTTATTTATAATTTAAAAATTGATTGATTAAACTGTGGTTTTAAAATTTTGGGTGCTTTTTTTTATTTAACGTCTATTGTTTTGAAGGAAGAAAACAAAAATATATTTTCTATTTTGCAAATTTCCGATGACAGACATCGCAAAACTTCTCAGCCGAAATTAAATGATAATACAAAATATAGAATGCTCAAACAGGTAAACTGATGTTTATTGTGTTTTATTTCATTTTTCAACTAGAGGAGAATTAAAAGTCTAAGCCAAGGCCAGCAGCAATCACAGAGTACTGATTTTGGAAATTTTTTGTGTTCCAGAACTTGAAGCCATTTAATTGAACCAATGATCTAATGAGCGACAAAAATATGTATTGAAAAGTGACATTTTCCACAATGATGTTAATTAATAGAAATTTCAATTGATATTTACGACCAACCTCTTATTTGCAAATTTATATTTCAAGTTATTTGTCCTACTAGGTGGAAACAATTAAAACTTTAAATAACCGTTTCATGCTAAATTTACAGTTAAAATTTTGTTTAAAACAATACTTTATTGAAAGACCACGAGAACTTGGTGAGCCTTTTAAATTTTCATGTTATGATTGTTGTAATGAAAGTCCATTTTTCAATGATTGTTGTGCTGTTGAATGTTTGGGAGCAGTAATCACTGATAGTAATCTCTGATAAACCAGTATTTTGTCATTTTACCAAAGCTTTTGTTTATCCTCCCACTTTTTATATTATTATTTATTTTTGCTAGTTAAACTTGTTGAAAAGTATTCTATTTATATTGTTGAGGAAAATAAATCTGAAAAGACGTTGAATTAATTTGTGTTCAATTGAAAATATGAAATTAAAATATATTTTAATTTATAAAATAATAAAAAAAGAAATAAGATAAATGTAAAAATATATGAAACTTTAAATAAAAAAGTGAAAACGGGATCTTCCACATTCTTATGGACTGCTCTGACAGCTGAGTTACATTCCACAACTAATTTTCAACTTATCTCACAATAATAATAATTTTTTTATTTTTACTACATTTTGTTAATGAAGTTTTACCCGATAAAGGGTTTTATTTTTTGTACGAAAAATTATTTTATCTTGTTCGAAATAGGGTCAGATTATTTTTATTTTGGTTTTCTAATTAATTAGCCATATCGATGATCATCATAAGTAATTCGAAAAATCCAAAGCAAATCAATAATTTCAGTCTCCGAGATAATTTCTTCTGGAATAATTTTTCTGTAGTTGTGTAATTATCTGCTTTAAGATTATGAATTATTAATGAGGTCATCTAGTGCTCTGAATAAGAATAATAGTTACCATCACTTAAAACAAAAAATTTTAAATCATCATTTTGCAGCTTTCCCAATCACAATTAACTTAAATTTATCAGATGTATTTTTGATAAATTTTTACCAGTCATAGAACATGATAAACCAGTTTGATCAGGTCCAAGTTAATAAAACTCGTTTGTCAATTTTGTCTGGGACACAATCTTTAAGAATAATTTTGTAAAGATTTCCTAAGTATTTCAGTTCATATATTTTCATCTCAAACACACAAATACACAAAGGTAATCATACAATAACAATGTAGAATTTGAAATGTCTAAAATAGTCAGAATCAATAATATTCGAATCAGTTAAAGTTCAATCAGAATATTCAACAAGATAATTAATAGAATTAATGATAATGTTAAGAAAACAAAAAAACAATGAAATATAGATAACACCAATCAAGTAGACCATAGGTCCAAGGGTCGTTTGATAAGCCCAATCCGGTACGCTTATAAACGCCCTAGTAGCAAAGAAACCATTGTTACCTGTCACATAGATGTTTACCAACTTAAATTTTTTGACAATAAATTCTTGAAATTGTTACGATATTATCTCACTATGAACCCAGTCGTAACCTTAGCTCGAAACGTTACTGACCCCTTCACTTGTTCCTATACGTGTACGCAATTGAATGAATCAAACAACTAAATACAACACTTTATTGCTTCAACAACAATACAAAATATTCAAAACAATCACTAAAATGTCAATCAACTGTCCTTAAATCAATTGTATCACACTGAAAAACCAAAAATTATAATAATCAATGATAAGTAAATGTTACGATCAAATGTAAATGAAGTTCAAACTGATTAATAATAATTAATAATTAAATGTACAATGTCTATTAAAAAAAAGAAACAAAAATGGATAACAATTTTAAATACTCTCACCGCTCGAGACGACAGGTCCAAAGGGTGGTTAGCTGAGCCCAATCCGGTCCGCTCAGAAACCCCCTAACCGCACAGGACCCGTCGTAATCTCCTGTCGCATAAGGACATCAATATAAGAATTACAGCAATGACAAGGGTTCGGTTCCACTGGCAAAAGTCTTCTGACGCTCAACGATAATTGCTTCACGGGCAAAAATGTTCTGACGCTCAACGATACTTGCTTCACGGGCAAAAATGTTCTGATGATCACAAATGACTGTCGATCTCAATTCTGTGGCAATCCACTGCGGATTCCAACTCTTTATATAGTATTCTGGTCAGACGATCAATCAATCATAGACCAGTTTTATCACTGGGGAATGTCAATTCCCTTTTTAGACCGATAATTCTAAATCGGTCCCTCCTTGCGAACCTTGATCTAATCTTGGCAATTTAGGTTCGCCATTGTCAAGATTAGATCTTTTTTAGAAATAATTAATTTCTCCTTTATATTTATTTGTACTTTAAAATTAATTAATTAATAATTATTTTATTATTATTATTATTATCATTATTATTATTATTTATGACCCTCTTGTGGTCTTAATAATTAATTAATCAATTAAAACCCTATTGCGGTCTCAGCAAGGATATGTCCTTGGATAACCCAACAATATTAATAATCAAAATTAAATAAATACTCGAAAGTAATTGAAAAATTCCCAGGAATTTTATTTTTGAAATACTTTAAAAAATAAGATAACACTCGAAAATAATTTGTATTCTAGAAGAAGCCTGAAAGAGGTATTTTAATAAAGAATAAGGGTTATAATAAAATAATTTTCAGGGAATTCTTTGGGAGTTTTGGAATTTTGATAAAAGTTTTAGATTTTCAAGTATAATTTTGAGAATATTTGAAGAATTTTTCCCAGATGAAGATCAGTCCCAAATAGAATATAAGCAAAGGAATTTCAGTAGATTTTCACCCCTCAGAGAACACAGTTGGATCAGATATAAAGGACTCGATATAAAGAATCAGATATAAAATCAGAGCTACAAAAGGATCAGAACTACCAAGAATCAGAGCCACCAAGGATCAGACAATTACTTCTTTTATTCCGGGCTATGCTTAAAATTCTCCACCAAAGGTTATCGGTGAGCAACCGTTAGGGATCAAATGATAACTCGGGAGTTTTAGCGTCAACTAAATCGTAAGACCTTTCCTTTTTGTTTCTTTTTCTTATCTTAATTAAATCATAATTTTGTAAGTAATATTTGATTATAATTTTGATAACATTTCATTATTAGTATTGATTTAATATTGTATTTGAATTTGTTCCAATTAACCTTTGATTGATTAAACA
>JBBMKC010255916.1:0-10094 GCA_037834085.1 Bipalium vagum | reverse complement strand
TTCACCGTCAATGCAATCATATGTTTGTATCTCTTCGTTTATTATTATCGGTTCATCTAAGCATAATAAATTAGCACTATCCGAATATTGACTTGGACCATATTTTGGGATTTGCTCGCCAAGCAGCTATTCAGCTCTTTCCGGCCCGTTTCTTTGAGAAAGCGCCAAAATCCCCAGTCTTTGCACACAGAGAGAAGATGAAAAATTTTGCCTTCCACCTCAGACAGCTCTACGAAGCTAATCCTAAGTCCACTTTCCTCGAGCTTCTGCCAAATAGCAATCCAAACTCGTTCCCACCCTGAGAGGATATTATCAAGCATTTCTCCTTCGACATTCTGCCACCAATTGACACATGCCTACACCAGGCCCTGAAATCTCGAACGTTCGCTGGTTTCCGGAAGCCAGTCGATGCGGAAGTCGCCAACTCTCAAAAATACTTCTTCTTCGGCTCCGAGAGAAGATGGAATCACGTATTCAGATTGACGAGCCATCGACCCCGAACACTTGTTTTTGATCGCACTTTTCAATCATGTGTTGAAACATTGGCGGATTTCCAGGGATGGCGATCCTTTAAGACCATATTGATCCTGAAGCCAGGGAAAATCAAGTTTTCGCACCTCGTCAGCTACTGGAGACCCATTTCAATCTTAGCCTAGTCCTTTTATATCCTGGCTCTTCTTCTAAATAACCGCCTATTAGAGTAGATCGTATCGGCCGTAACCGTAACCATAAGGCAATCCATTCACAGAACGATTGCGACGAACATAATGAGATCATTGTTGGACTCACGGAATACTGCCGCTCTATCCAGAAAGAGCTTCATATGTGCTTCCTAGATACTGCCACACGAGCTCATCTGGCTCACTCTTCGTAAGTCTGGAATGGCGGACATGGACGTTAACCTTTTAAAGACCATCTATAACTTCAACTCGACCTTTTATGTATGCCATCATCTCACCACATCATCCATTGTCATACATAGAGGGGTTAAACAGGGCTCAGCTGTCCATGTCCCTATTTTGTTTGGCAATCAATTTCCTGCTGAACCACTTTAGTAACTATCCTGGTCGTCTTCACGTCTTCGATGATAAGTCACAGGGTCTCCTGGTCCCTTGTTTCAGTCTGATCCCTCTTTCCAATTTCATACTTCATAAGTTTCATCTTCCGCCGACCATCTGGCATTTCCTTCTTAAGGCCCGTATATATCTATTATCTTGTTATTATTATTCTCTGTATACTCTGAATCATCAATCTTATTACAATCTCATCTTTGTGTACAGTTCCTCTCTTAATATCTCCCATGATTATTGAACTCTCAACTTTCAATCGTATGTGTATATATTATATATTATATTTATATATTATATTTATATATTATATATATTATATATATTATATCCATTTATTGTGGTTTGAGTTTGGTGTTTTTCCTGTCCTCCATTGGCAGGTATCAACTGCAATGAGGGGCAGAGATCAATTTACTCTCGATGGTACACAGACTGATTTGTCCTGACCCCTAACGTGCATTAAATTTTATACTTAGTGTCGTTTGGGACTCCAGGATCCGTCACACTGCCATCACCTAGAGACTATGTGAATATGACACTTACTCATTGTACATAATTGTCTGTACTGCTGTACTTGATACAGATTTATGTCTATATGATAAATAAAAATTTATTTGCCGATTATGCAGTTTGTTTGAGAGTGAATGTCTATTGCAGTGTGTTTGCTGTAATTAAAAGGTTCTTACCCTCATTTAATTTAATAAAGCTTTATAGTGTTGCTTTTGTGTTTTCGTTAGAGGGTGAGATAACGAGCTCTTTAGATAGGCCCTCAGCAACCTCAGAGTAGATAAGGTGAGCTAGATGAGAGTTGTGCTATCAGTATTATTTTTCAATAGCTTTGCCAAGTAAAACATTTTTGAAGAAATTGTGCTGCAAATTTCCGTAATGATTTTTAATTTATTAAATACACCACAGGATTTTACAATGGGGCAAAGTGAACTTGGGAATCCATAGGTGACCTGAGAGGGACTTAGAGGACGTACCAGGAGCCCATTATCACTCCGAGTGAGAGTATTTTCGATTCTTTTTATTATAGTTCTTTAATATTATTAGGTCTAAAACTATGACTGTGTCCTTTTATTCTTCAACCAATAGAGTGTCCACTTTTTAACGGATTAAAACGATTTATATTTCGTTCATAAGTCTGTATGATATATATTTGTTTATTGATTAATTTTATTAATTAATAGATTTCAAAATGGACAATTTTATGCCGAAGAAACAACAATTGCGGTAAGTAATTCTTCTGAAAAATAATTTTTTCTGAAAAATACAGTACATGAAAAAACAAATGTACATTTTAAAAATAGTACAAATAAAAGTATTAATAGTACAAATTTAAATACTAATAGTACTAATAAAAGTACTAATTTAGAAAAAATTCAAGAAAAATTTCCATCTTTTTTCAAATCTGGAGGAGATATCCAGTCAGCAATAACAAATAATAAATTTTTTAATAAATTTACAACCGGAAAATATCCAGGAGAATTTCATTTAAAATCTTAAAATCCTTGACGACTTCGTCGGCATCAAAACAAATCCTGTTCACCAATTTACGGGTCAAATGGACTCGAGTGGACGTATTGAGAAGTGTGAAGAAAATATCAAATTGTTTATTGAACAAATTAATCAGTATTTGCTTTTTCAATCTTTGTTTAACAAAGACTCAATATAGTGGATTTTTTTTGCATCTTCTGTAATTGAAAATTCTAAAAGTGTGATTGAAGAATTAGAAAAATTAATAAAAGACGAAGAAAGAAGGAGAAAGTGTGAGACAAAACTTTTTCAAATTTAAATGAAAGGAAATATTTGCAAACAATATCTAGAAAGAAGAAGGGAAAAATTAATGACTAAATCAAAACCATATGATTTTCAAAGACGTATTTTCAAAGAATAAGTCTTTTAAAGAACATTTTTTAACTTTAATTAGAAAACTAAAAGTTAATATAAAATTTGATTATTAAATAAATTTAGGCTGTATTTTGTTTTTGAAATTATAATTTTTAAAATTTAATTAAGAAGATTTATTTATAAAAAATTTTACAGGCACAAATTATTTTCTAATTTTAAATATTTTTCTAAAAGAATTTTTAATAAAAAATACAAAACAAAATGAATCACCAAACAAAAACTACAAAATATTATAGAAATAGGAAAATCTAAATACATAACTTTCAACGGGGAAAAATAATATTTATCAAAAAAGATAATAAATGAAATCAAAGATCAAGTTGACAATCAACCCAAAAAACAAAAAGAAGGAAGAATTTTATCATTAATACCAATTTTAGGAGCCACTTTTGCTGGTTTAGGTGCTGTTGGTGGAGTTGCAGGAAGAGTTGCAACTGTTGTTCAAAAAGCCAAAGGTCAAAAAAATAATGCTGAGAAAGAAAAGATAGATTTAGAAAAATTTATGTTTGGATTTTTACAATTTTTTAATAGAG
The DNA here is from genome assembly GCA_037834085.1 of Bipalium vagum. Taxonomy (NCBI): domain Eukaryota; kingdom Metazoa; phylum Platyhelminthes; order Tricladida; family Geoplanidae; genus Bipalium; species Bipalium vagum. The sequence goes on along the minus strand of JBBMKC010255916.1, from coordinate 6,583 downwards.
CTATCTATAATATGCAAGGAGAATTAACATTTACTCGAAGAATTGATATCGATAAAGAAATATTTTATGAAACAAAGGGAGATGCAAAAATAAAATCAATTGATTTAAAACTATTCGTTCTTGAATTAACTTTAAATCTTTCAACTGAATTAAAATTATTATCAAGAATAGAAGATGAAAAATCAATCAACGTAAACTTTTTATCGAGACATTATGAGGATAAAATCTTACTGAAGGAACAACAAACTCTAGAATTAAATAATATCCCAAATAAACCTATTTATATTTTTATGGCTTTTAGAGAAGCTGAATTTAATTTTATAAAAAATAATAGTTTGTTTATTCAAGATAAAATAAAATCTTTAAGAATTCAAGTTAATAATTCATATTATCCTATGAATTGGATTCAATTTGAAAAAGGAAAAAATAATCGAACTTATTCGAATTATATAAAAGCTTGCAAATATTTTTAAAATGTGAGCGGAGCTCTTAGAAGCTATGCTTCCGATCCTCAATTAAGTTTATTAGAATTTCAAAATTTATATTCTATAATTTGTTTTGATTTAAAAGATAAAGATTTTAAAGGGAAAATAAATGTTGTTTTATTACAAGAACAATTTATGGAAATAAAATTAAAAGGAGGAAAAATGTTTACATGTTGAACATGTTTAATGTTGAAACTAAAACAAAATGGTAAGTTAAAACAATAAAAATTTAAAAATTAAATTTTTTTCTAAAAAATGAATTCAAATCATTATGAAATTTGTGATAGAGATTTTCAAAATATTCAAACTTTAATTTCTCATTAAAAATCTAAAACACATTGGTAAACTGAATCAAATTCAAACACCAAAAAAACTATGTAATTTATGGAGATATTTTTAGAACAGTTGCAGCTAATATTTCTCATCAAAAATAATGTGATTATAATCCAAATAAACTTGAAAGTTTAAAAGAATATAATAAAATAATAATAAACATAATATTAATTTGAAAGAAAAGTTTAGTAATTCTTCTGTTAACTATGAAATTTCTAACAAATTATTTGAAGGAAACGATATTAAAGATTATTTATATAATTTATTTATTCCTGAAATTAAAACATCTATATTTTATAAAAATGATGATGGTTTGCTTTCAAAACCTTTAAAATTTTCAATAAATTTAAGTGCTACATTTTTTCATTTAGCTGATTTAGAATATTTTACTGTAAAAATATCATCAGATGTAGGATTAATATTAACAACAAATAATCTTAAATCAGAAATGGAAAAAATTATAGAAAGTTTAAAAAATGAAATGGAAAATTCTTGGTAACGATTAAAAAATTCTGGTTGGTTATTGATGGTTTTTCTCATTTAAATCTATCTATTGATTATATTAATGCTTTAAAAAGAAGAACATTTATTTCTTTACCTTTCAAATCTTCTTCAATAATTAATATTCAAAACAGAGATAATAAATGTTTTATCTGGTCTGTAATTTCTTATTTCATGCAAAATCAAATTCCTCGTCTTAAAGAAAAAGTAACTTGGTATAAAGAAAATGAATTTACTTTTAAATATAATGAAGAAGATATATCAATAAAAATAAATAATATTTCTAAATTTGAAAAAGAAAATAATTTAAGAATAAATGTTTATATCATTGAATGCATTAATAACAAAAAAAAACCATTTAAGAAAATCATGGAGAACATATCCTTTATACATTTCTTCTCAAGATATAAATAATCGAAATGGAACCATATCTTTATTATTTTACGAAAACCATGATATTTTAAAAAAGATTTTAAATCTTGGATTGAAGAAATAGGATATAATCTTAATGTAAAAATAATGATGAAAAATTATTTATTTGCGAAAGATGTTTATGTATAAATATTAATTATTCTGCTTTTATAAAACATCATAATTTTTGTATTTTAAATAAACCGACTTTATATATTTTTCCTAAGTCTGGTTCAAAAATATCTTTTATAAATTATAAATATAAATTAAGACTTCCATTTGTTATTTATGTTGATATAGAATGTATTATTAAAGAAATAAATGAAATCAAATTAAAATCAAATTATAAAGAAATTTTAATAAATGAATCTCATCAAAATAATTTGTTGCAATTTAATCCAAATGAAATAGATAACTATAATTATATTTTTAATTGTGTAAAAACAGTTAACCAAAATTTTTATGATAAAATATTCACGAATACATTTTTGAAATTTCAGCAAATTCCTTCGTGTATTTATTTTAATTTCTTATTATCCTAATTTAATAGAAAATTGTGAATTTCTATTTAAAGGAGAAAATTGTGTAAAAGAATTTTGTAAATGGATTATAAGAAATCAATCATTTTTTTGAAGAAATTTTAGAAACAGATATTTTATATAACTTAACAAATGAAGAAAAAGAAAAAGATAATAAAAATAATATTTGTTATTTTTGTTAAAAAGAAATTAAAGATATAACCGATAAAGTCTTTGATAATGATCATTATAATGGAGATTATAGAGGACCAGCTTATAAACAATGTAATATTCAAGCAAGACATTAAAATTTGTACCAATATTTTTTCATAATCGATCAGGTTATGGCTTTCATTTAATAATAAAAGATTTAGCAGAAGAAATTAATTTAGATAGACACTTCAAATTTTTAAAATTTATTAGATTTAATTCCACAAACAGATAAAAAATATATTTCATTTACTTATTAAAAAAACTTTTAGATTTACAGATTCTTTAAGATTTCTATTATCATCATTTGATGGAACTTCAAAAGCATTAGATGATAAAGATAAAAAATATTTAACTGCATTTTGTAAAGATTTATCTTCTGATATTTCTAATTTTAATTTATTAAAAGAAAAAGGAATTTATCCATATAATTATTTTGCTAATTTTGAAAATTTTGAAAGAACAGAAATTTTACCAAAAGAAGTATTTTATTCCATTTTATATAAATCAAATATTTCAGATGAAAAATATCAAAGATATAAAATTGTTTATTGAAAATTTTGTAAAAATCATTGTGATTATATAATTTTATATTTAAAATAAGATGTTAAATTATTAACTGATATTTTTGAAAAATTTAGAAAGTTATCAATTTTAGATCCTTGTTATTTTGTTTCAACTCCTGGATTAACTTGGCAATTAGAATTATTAAAAACAAATATTGAATTAGATTTAATTTCTGATCAAAATATGTTTGAAATGTTTGAAAGAGGAATTAGAGGTGGAATTTCTAAAATTTTAGGAACAAGATATGTTTGTGAGATAAATTGAAAGTTATTTGGGGGATGTAGCTCAGCGGTCAGAGCAGTGCATGCGCATGTGAAGGTCCCGGGTTCGAATCCCGGTATCTCCGATTAATTTTCACTAACAATGTTAAAGCAATATACAAAGAAAGAATATAATGTTGAATTAGATAAATTAGAAATTCCTAAGATTATGGAAAAATTAAAAGAAAAAAACGAAAATGGAAATTTAGATTTATCTGAATTTTCAAACCATCTTACTTATTTTATATTGATGCAAATAATCTTTATGAAAATGCAATGTCTCAACCATTACCATATAAAAATTTTCAATATGATTTTATTGATCATAAAAATTTTAAGAATATTATTCTCGAATGATTGAAAATTATTTAAAACAATGGGACGTATAACAAACAGATGTTACTAGCGAAGCTCTTGAAAACAGAGTTTCCGGAACAACAATATGATTTATTGCAGAAGTTGACTTAGAATATAAAAATTAAAAATTAAAAAAATATTGTGAATCTTTTCCATTAGCCCCAGTTAATAGATTTTGAATTTTCTGATTACCAAAACAATTTATTACAAATTAATAATCACATTCATACAAAAGTTTCAAAGTTAATTTTAGACATGAAACCAAAAAGAATTTTCTTATTCATTATAAAATATAAAAATTTTATTTAAGATTTATGAAAGTAACAAAAGTTTATTCAGTAATTTCATTTATACAAAAACCTTGGTTTAAGAGATTATACTGATCACAATACTAATTTAAGAAAAAAAGCAAATCCTGATTTTGAAAAAGGTTAAATTAATGAATAATTCTTTTTTTGGAAAAACAATGGAAAATATCAGAAAGAGTTAATGTAAAATTAGTTACAAATAAAAGTGAAGCAAAAAAACAAATTAGTAAACCAACATTTCAAAGAAGAGAAATATTTTCAGAAAATTTAATGGCTGTTTATTATAAAAAATCTCCAATGAAAATGAATAAACCAATTTATTTAGGATTTTGTATTTTAGAATTATCTAAATTAATAATGTATGAATATTATTATAATGTTTTAAAACCAAAATATAATAATACGAGCGATGCTCTCGGAAACACTGTTTCCAATATTGAATTAATTTACCAAGATACTAATTCATTTGTTATGATAATTAAAACTGATCTTTATGAAGATTTAAATGAATTGAAAGATTGAATGGATTTTTCAAATTATAAAGAAAATGAATTTGCTGCTCCTTTAAAATTAGATAAACTTGATTATACAAAAAATAATAAAGTATTATGAAAATTTACTGATCATTTAGGTGGTAAAATAATGACAGAATTTGTTGCATTAAAATCAAAATCCTATGGTTATAAATTGAAATCAATTTCAAATAACAAAGATTCAGAAAAAATGAAAAATAAATGAATACAAAAATGTGTTGTAAATAAAGAAATTAATATAAATCATAAAAAATAAATTGTTTGATCCAATTATAACAAAAAATGATTATAGAATAAATACTCAAATTAAATCTGATAAGCATGATATATGTTTTTAAAACAAAATAAAAAAGTACTGGATCAATTTGATGATAAAAGATTTTTATTTAAATAATATAGAATCCACACCTTTTGGTGTTTAGCAGCAAATCTGCGCAAAACCATATGAATTAAAAGCTTTGATTTCGTAATTTATAAACATGGTCTTTTTAGAAAATAAGGCTTTTCCAATTGGTTACAATGAAGAAGACAATTACCATAAAAAATAAAATTAAAATAATCACTAAAATAAAAATTATAAAATTAGAACTTAATAATTTTTTATGTAATTTATCAATTAAAGTAATAGCATTTTCAAAATTATTATTTATTGTTTTTAAATCGATATCCATTTTTAGTTTATTATTTTAACATTTTCTAATCATCAAAGATGATTTCGGAGCAAATACTCCGTAATCTATTATTGAATCATTTTCATTCTATTAATCATTCTTTTTATTAATTTTTCATTTCGTAGTTTCTCTCTTTAATAATAATGTATAATATATAAATAATAAATAATAAAATTCTTAAAAAATATATAAAATTAAGAGTGAAATATCATGTTAAATAATATATAAGTTATTATTTATTTGTATCTTTGTATTATTTGTATTAAGAAAATAATATATAAAATTAAGAATAAAATATCATGTGGAATAATATATAAATTATTATTTATTATTTGCATTGTTGTATTTATTGTATAAAATATTTGGAAAATTTTGAGAAATTTTTAGTGAAATAACAAAAGGTTACCAAAAAAAATAATAAGTAGAATTTTTATAGTAAAAATTAAAAGAACGGTAAAAATAGTAATAAGAATAAGTAGAAAAATTATAAGAAAGGAAAGTTGCTTTAAAAGAAAAATAGGCTAGAAAATTTAATATAAAAAGACACGAAAAATAGCTGTCAAGCGAAAACAAAAATATTATACTAGCAATTCTGTATCGACAACATCGACAAGTTGAAACGACAGTACCAACATCAACCAAAACACACAACAAAGTCAACCAAGTTTGAACATTCATCCAAAGCTAAGGCTCACGTCAAAGTTAACCAAGCCTGAACATTCATCAAAAACTAAAGGCCTGCATCGAATCAACGAAGTCTGAAAAATCATCCAAAAACAGCTAAAGACCAACATTTAAGTCAACCAATATACATATAACATTTAATATTTTTAGTTCTTTTCACTTACTTTTTAGTACTTTTATACTTTTGCTTTGCCATAAAATTTTTCGCGAAATTATGAAATTTGCCCTAAATATCATTAGCACTTTTTAGTAGTTTTGAGTGCTTTATTTGACACTTTTTTTACTGTTTCGAACGAAATATTTCGGGGTCTGTCCTCAAAGTCTGGTTTACCTAACTACTGATATCACTTTATATATTCTAGAATTAACTTAAACTCTTGAAGCAGAATTAAAATTATAAGCAGAGTAGATGATGGGAATTATATATTTATTTTTTATTAAGACATTTTGAAGAAAGAAATTTAGCAGATGTGTTTAAACAAACACTACAAATATTCCTATTAAACCTATATATTTATTTATTGCTTTTAGGGAGGATAATTTTGACTTTAAAAAAAAAGTTTATTAATACAAGATAAAATAAAATTTTTGAGAGTACAGGTGAATAATTCTTATTATCCTTTGAATCCTATTAAATTTGAAAAAATGAAAAAATCTGTGTTTGGTTCGACGCTTACTGCGAGATCTAATCTCGAAAATATAAAAATACTAACTCTATTGATATAGGTTAGAACTGGGCTCACCA
>JBBMKC010255905.1:0-10096 GCA_037834085.1 Bipalium vagum | reverse complement strand
TCATCCAACACCTTTGCAGTTTTATATTGAGCACAATTTATCATCGAAAGTACCGGTCTTAACGGCTGATTTTCTTTCGGTAAACCGTATAGTTTTGCCGGTTGAACTATACCGGTTCAATTTTATCTTTTACAGTGCCCCAAAAATAGGAGTCCATATAAGTGTTTTCTCTTCTTTATTACTGTATACCTACTTGTGCACCCTCCCCCGGTATATTGTTAAATCAATAAAATAATATATTCATTGTTTTAATTTTAGTGATAACAATTCGAAAATGGTTTTATTAGAAGTACAGAATCGTTGAGTGACTGGGTTCTTATTTACGAACATTTTTTATTTATTTTATTTGGACTTAAATGTTGTATATGTCGATCAGTGCCTATCATATGCAACAATTTACCGATGGTAGAACTACTTTGAAGATGATAAAGCATAGGTTATTGATTAAAATAAGCCCGGAAGATATTGTAAAATCGATTCGAAAATATAAAAAAATCGTCAAAAATTAAATGAGGATGAAATTCGGAGAATGGGCAAAACTTTTAAGCCACAGCAAAAAATATTAGAAAGCCTCAAATGGAAAAATATATTCTCAGTGTATTTGCAATGTCAACCACTGCTAACTGTGGCTTTGAAGTTCTTCCATAGTCCAAATCAGATTATTACCTCTTCAACTTCCTTTCAATGCAGACCTCGGGACTTGGTTATGGTGATTTTCAACTATAAACGTTTATAAATCTACCTTCAGAGACTTGAGCGCGCGCCTCGGAAATGTGTTGCTGTATATAGTAAAATATAACCAATTTAATTTGCTTGTTATGTTACGGAATTATTATAATTGTTTTAATATTGTTGCATATCTTTCTTTGTGAGTCTCACTACCTGTTGGGACACTACGTTTTCAGATCTTTAAATTTTATATGTATAAAATTGTTTAGGTTTGAATGTTTTTTAAAAACAAGTATTCTTTTTTAACTTATTATTATCTTGTTCATTTGTGTGATGCTTCATTAAGTGAACCAAAATATTATTTTAAGAAAGCATTAATCATTCATTGATTCGACTTTGTCCATTCTGTGGGTTAATGTCAAGTTTTATTCCTTTGATTAACTAGGGCCGGCGAATCTTTCTTTCTTCGTCATTACTGAAATTACTCTCAAATATTAAGTCTTACCATTTTAAAAAATTTAATTAAAGAAGTAAATTCTTTTCGAATTTTTCCCTACAAATTGTCATTATGCTGGTGGAAAAATCCATTATTAGACTTGTATTTTTTGTGAAAAGACATTAAAAAATGTTATCAATATGTTAAGTATAAGGAGTACAAATAAATAATGGGGATTGATTTTAAAAAGATCTGGTGAGATACCGAAATATAATTGTGAATTGAAATATAAATCAATTTGTTTGAATAATATCTAATCAATAGGGTAATAATTTAAATTTTCATAATATGTTAATAATTTCAAAATTTTTAGATCACCTGACATGTCAACATTTACGCCAAGTAAAGAACACTTGCGGGAAGTTCTCATTCATTACTTCATGATGAAGAAAACTGTGGGGTATTATACGATGTTTATGAAAAACATGTAAAATCTCAGGACACATACGGGATTTTGTTTCACCGCTTCAGAAGTAATGATTTCAATGTAAAGGATAAAGAACGCCAAGGTAGTCCTTCCAGTTTTGAAAACCACGATTTAAAAAATTTATCGGATGAAGATGCCTGTCAATCGTAAAATCAACTTGCCATAAGATTAAATGTTACCCAGCAACCAATAATGGCGCACTTTTAGTGTATCCAACTTTAAACCTGACTCCAACTCTTAGATGGTGCAAAAATAACAATATCAGTAAAGCAATAAATTGTATTTATATCACAAAACTCACACGAAATCTCAATGATAACAGCAACACAAAAATCGTAAACCTAATAGAAAAGATCACAATAATATCTGAAATGTCTGAAATTGTCTTGAATAATCAATCAAACACAAAAGTTAATAAAATAGAGTAATTGTGAGCAAAATTATTGAGAAATACTTCTCCTTTTATACTATTCTAGTCGACGACTAATCAGTCGTAGACCAGTTTTATTAATGGAAAATGTCAATTCCCTTTTTGAATTATTAATCCTAAATCGATCCAACCTTGCGGACCCTGATCTAATCTTAGCAATTTAGGTTCACCATTGTCAAAATTAGATCCCTAAAAAGAATTTATTGTCTTTTTTCCTTTTTAATTAACTTTTGTACTTTTTAATTAGTTAAAATTATTATTTAATTATTATTCTTAGTATTATTATTATTTTGTGCATAATTCCACAATTTTCATCCGTGAAGGGTGAGTGTTTTGGGTAAACCCAACATGGTATTGATAAGATCTTAAACAAAGGAAAATGGCTGCCTCATTAATTGAATGAAAGACAACTAGAAAACCGAAAAGTAGCCAATGATATTATTTATCTGTACCCCTTATAGATATTTATATCTAAATTTTGAATTTTTCTTTAATTATAAATAAAAGTAGTAAACTTAAATTTGATTTAACTATAAATAAAGTTTAATTTCACAGAACAAAAATGTTACTAATTTTGGTAACATGTTTTATTATAAATTATATTAATATTATAAATATAATTAAACTTTTTAACTAATCACATTGAATTAAAATATATTAAATTAATGTCCAAATTTAAATCATTCCAACTTAATTAAAACAAAAATAAAAAATCTTATTAAGTTTATTATGGAATAACAAATAAATAATAAAACTAAAATGAATAAAAATGTTGCCATAGTAACACAAAAACTTTTCCTGAAACTTGAAGAAAGATGGTCATTTAGATGGACATTTCCTCTTGTACAAAAGGCATAACCATACAATTATATATTTGGAAATAATAATAATAATAATAAATAAATAAAAATTTCCAAATTAGCAAAATATAAAAGAAAAATAATATTATTGTTCTCCGATATCATTTCAAGCTCGGCAAATCCATTCAGCGCTACACAATGGACGGTTGAATGGACCTCGTTGTAGGGCCATTGTTGCCGTTGCGAAACCATTGTAAAATGCGTTGCATCTTCGTCGTGTCTGTCGATGGGAAATGTTGAATTCTATACTAATTGAGCTCTGAATAGAGGTCAATAGAAAGGAATTGATTGTTTGTTTTTATTGTTCAGAAACAAAATTCTAAAGGAGAGAGCCAAACAAGTGATCGCAGAAAGAACCGGGGGAACGACGGACGACGATGCTTTGAGCGAGATCAAGTTGGGTCGCTACTGGACCAAGTCGGAACGTCGGAAACATATCCGAAAGTATCGCCGGTTCAAGTCTAGCCAGTTGAAAGAGTCCGACAACAATAATCTCGCTTTACAAGCGTCGGACAAGTGTCCGGAGATGTTGAGAAAGAACAGTCTATACAGCAACGTGTCGATATTTTGACCCCCCCCCCCGCCGGCCAACAAAAATGAAAACGAAAAAGAAAAAGAAAGAGAGAGACAGGGAGAAAGAAATTCCAATTTTGTTTCTCGAAAAATGATTTTATTTTATAGGAAATTGCAATTAAACTTTAATTATTGAGATTGTGAGTGATTTATTATTTTTCCAGCTCAAATTTTATTCATTACGATTAAGAAACGGATAAAGGTATTTGGCCTTATCTTCGTTTTGCAATTACAGTGATCCGTCATCCATAAAATTTCACCATTTGTAATTGATTCAGCCTCTCCCGTTCGTTTTGATAATATAAATTTCAGTTGAAATTTTTGGGATAATTACAATCGACCATTCGACCCCCCCCTCCATGCCCTCTTTCATTGAAACAATTGCTCGTTTTCTGTTGGCAAATTATTTATCAGATTATTTTTTTCATAAATCACTTTGTTTTAATCGTCTCATGATTTAATTGATTTTTTTCCAAAAATCCTCATTACATTTTTGAAATAATTAATATTTTATAAAAAATTTTCTAAAACAGAAAATTACCAAAAAAAAATAAATTAATTAAAAAAAAATTCTATTTTATTTCTCAGATTTATTTTTTAAAAGTAGTTTAAAAATAACTAATATTAATTTTATTTTTCATTTGATTCTTAATTTATATTTACATTTTTTTTACATTTTATTTTTTTAATTTATTTAATTAATTAATTATTTATTTTTAATTTATTTATTTTTAATTTATTTTTTTTAATTTATTTAATTTTTAATTTATTTAATTTTTAATTTATTTATTTTTAAGTTTATTTAATTTTTAATTTTTTTTTAATTTTTTATTAAATTTTTTTAATTTTAAATTTCTTTTTAATTTATTTTATTTTTAACTTATTTAATTTTTATATTTTTTAATTTTTTTATTTTAATTTTTAATCTTTTTAATTTTTAATTTTTTAATTTTTTTTTAATTTATTTAATTTTTAATTTAATTTTTTTGAATTATTTAATTTTTAACTTATTTAATTTTTAAATTTATTATTAAATATTATCAAAATATTTAAATCATGCAATAGTTTTTTAAGTCTTCATAAAATTATTTTTTTATTATTGTGAATATTTTTAAAAATTGTTTTCTTTAATTAACTTTGATTATAAGATAAACTTATTGTTGTTTTCTCTTATTTTATCTCACAATATTGTAAGTTTTTTTTAATTCTTTTTAATATTTTTAACCTTTGTTTTTATCTTGAGATTATTACTGATTGTGATAAGTGAGAGTAAAAAATGGCTAAACTGTAAATTAAATAATTTCACAGGATGTAATTTTAATTATTAATAATTATTTTTCTTCTTTTATACAGCTGTAGGTCCCTCCTATGCCGTCATTGTTCCTTTACCATTTACACTTGTATTCACAGCATTGCAGCCCAACAAATGTAATCCCCACATTAAAAAAGGGATTATTAATCCTAAAATTTTTTATACCAACAAAAATCGAAATTGTCAAACAAATTTAATTATCCCACCATTAGTTGATCAATTTTATTTTTTTAATTTATTGATTTATTGTAAAATTTAATTATTTAATTATCGATTTAATTAAATTTCTATATTATATTTATTATTTTATAGCATTTCTCATGTGAATTAATGCATTTAACGTACAGATCCATCCCTTTATAAAATTACTTATTTGTGAAGGGGATTAAATTGTTTGTTTAAAGGATTTAATTATACACGAAATAGATAAAAGCATTTGAAAAAATGATAAATTCATATGAGAAATGCTGTGCAACATTTAACAGGAAATATTTTCCCATTTTGAATAAATTTTTAATATTTATTATAATAACGGTAACGTATAAAATTATTATGATTTTAAAATTAAAGTTCCCATGGTATGATTAAACTTTTATATGTAGTATAAAGACGTTTCTGCCACATATTCTTTGCAGTTTCTTTGAATCGTAAATGTTTCTTAATTCGTAAAGGGAATCCATAGGTAGGTCGTCCTCTGATTATCCACGACTGAAAACAAAAAGAAAAAAATTTGAGGGATAACGTCTGAAAAAAATAATAATATAAAAAATAAATATATTTCATTTTCGCAGTTTTGGATTATAAAATAAATGTTATCATTTCTTTTTTCGAAATACAGTTGCCATGTCACAATTTTTCTTTCATTTTTTTTATCATTTTAATATTATTTATATGATTAATTTGCTTTTATTATCACTTTTCCATTCATACAAGAAATTTTGTGTCACAAGAGACTAATTTGTTAAAGAGAAGGGTCTATATATGGTGTATAATGTTGCCCTTTATGATACCCTTCGAGATAACATTATTAGTTTTATAACTCTAAGTTATAATCTTGTTATTGCTTATAATAAATTAATAATAAACCAAAAGTCACAAAACAATGATAGATTAGATAGAATTTACAGGAAAATGTATTGATGAACATTTAGTCTCTGTGACACTCTTATACAACCATTGTTCTTAACCTAGGCATAATATTCTTGGTAGTTGATTGGTTGGAAATACGAAATGTGAATAAAATTCCACCAATAATATTGAATTTACAACAAACAGACCAGTGCAGCTCACATGGAAACAGAAGTCTATCCAATTAACTATAACCCCTAGGTAAAACTAAGGAAAATTCACGACTATCTATGTCAGCTCATTAGAATAATTTCGATGTAGAAGCACAACCCCAAGCATGCATTGATGGATAGTATTGAGCCAGTGACTCCATGCTGATTAGTGGAATAGGGGTCGTGAAACTCCCTTTCAGATCAGATAATCGCTTTAGTTTTCGCGTGTTTAGCACAAGATCTTTTTTATGGACACGATATTATTCATTTTTTTCATATAATTGGTGTGAGGATCAAACGCCCTCATAATTTTACGTGTAACCTTTTCTTTATTTCATCTTCATTACTTCGCATCCTCTCTCTTCACCCTGTCGCATTGAATTCTTTCATGCGTGGAACAGAATCTTAGAGAACATTTCTTCCACTGTATCATGTATTGGGAAATCTAACTAGTTCTCTTCAAGTTACTCCAACTAATAATTCAACTGTACTAATTATGACTGAAAACCGGAATGTTACCTTCCATCTCATTAACAATTTTACTTTTCCATGTAGAATTTGAGATTAACAATTACATTTTGACTGCTTTACATCCTCGACCTTGTGGATCGCAATAAGAACGATAGGATTAAGTTCCACATTATTAAAATTACTTAATTTTTTACATTGCACTACATTCTTCAAGTCCCTTTTCTTTTCCTTGTGTTGAATAAAACAACCGAAAAATCTTAACTTAAACACGCTGAGTTTCACTCCCAAAACTTTTCCGTTTCAAAGAAAATATTAAATATAAACTCCTTCGGTAATTACTGGCCACTGTCATGAACAAGTGGTCGAGGAGAGAGTCGACCCACAACATTCCATCTTTTGCTTCTTTGAACTTTATTATCATCACTCTCAGTGGCTCTGAGCGCTCAGCAATTTTTCATTTATTTTTATGGACTAAATTCCGAAAATATCGTCGTAGAAGCTTCTTTCCAATAACTGACGACTTAGGATTCTGTCCTTGACTTTTACAAAGATCGAGTCTGAATTAGGTGATTCTGTGTTGAGATCCTATAGATGTCCTGTTGTTTTGATGTGCCTTGGTCTTCTAGAAGTCATTTATTTGTACCTGCTTTTTTGCTCTGTTTTAAATTAATACATTAAAACAAATCAATTTTTTTTTTGGTTTCGATTTTAAAATCTTTTCTCATTGTCAAAACATTTTCAAAAAATTTTATAGTTTTTGATGTTTTTCCTGGCAGAGCTTTTAATTAGAGTGTGTTGTGTTTGAGAGACTGCTTGAAGAAATTTGGTGTTTTGTGTGATTGCCGAGTGCTGCAGTTTGCTTGACAGTGACTGCCTGTTTGCAGTCTTTTGTTAATAAAAATGGTCTCAATCTCATTTTAATTCAGTAATTTTTAGAGTGTTTGTTTTGGTGAGATAGCGAGCTCTTTAGGTAGACCCACAGCAATCTTGACGTAGGTCTGGTGAGCTAAGTAAGAGTTTTGGAAAACAATTGCGTAAATTTTATATTATTAATATTTTGTAAATAATAATAATATTGCTTTGTCAAATTATGATTTCACTCATTGATTTTCGACTTTGTTCTTCATTGTCTATAAATTTGAAAGATTCCAGGATATCTGGATTTCAATATCTCATGCCAATAGCAATGGACAAGAAGAGATATTCCCGCAGATATCATAAAGAAACAAAACAAGCAAAACGTTTTATTCCAGTTTACAAGTATTGAATTAAGAAAAAGTTTAATTTCAGTGAAGCACCTACACAAAACCAATGTTAAAGAACACAGTTTTGTATTTATAAATATTATTCCTTGATGAAAATAAAAAATAATTTAAACATAAATTATGATATTATTTCACTGGAAGTACCATGTATAAAAAATTAACCAATCACAACTGACTTATTATTAATAGTTACAGAGTACGTTTTAAGTTAGTTAAATTTTTTAAGCTAAATTAATATTTAAAAGTAGAAATCATGTGACTGAAGTGTAATTAATCAATTAACAAATTGGCACCTTGTAACTAATAGGTCCGATTTGATTGGTCAATTTTTTATACAGGGTACATCAAGTAAAACAATACTTGAATTATAATCTCAAATAGTGTAACATTTTATAAAACTGAATTTGATTTGAAATGTAAGTTACTAAAAATAGATTTTTAAAATTAGAAGTTACTAAATAAAGCATCATTTTTACTTGTTATTCAAATAATACTAAATGAAGTAACATTTCTTACCGAGATGAAATGTCGTTAAAATGATCAGTGAAAAGGCAAAACATTTATAATCATCAGAAAATCAGGTGAAAACATCCATTAAATAATAATTTCAATGGCTTTTCAAATAATTAACACTTTTATTTATGGAATAATAACCAATGTAATCATTATATATAATGATAATAATAATAATAATAATGAGTTTGTATAGTCAATCTCTGGTAGTTGCATTGCTGAAATTATTTCGAAACTTTGAAAAATTCACAAAAATTGTCGATATTTTATTTAAATGGATAAAAAATAATAATTACATTTCGCATTTATTTTTCTCATCTTTTCTCTGCGGGCAATAAATTATAGATGGCTTCAATTAGCCAGCTTCCTCCAGCTTTGGAAGTGTGGGGAAGACGTGTTCTGCAAATTGTAAAAGTTGAATAAAAGTTCACCTTGGTGAGAAAAGATAAAATATTCCTCTGAAATATGATAGAAGGAAGGTCTAAATGAAGCCTTGTCGCTTTTCGCTTATAAACAATACCCCTCTATTTATGGCAGGATCAGAACCTTTATTCTTAATTTATTTACCTTAATGAAACTTTAAACTTTTCCTTTAAAGAGACATATGAGGGTTTCTTTTCTCAAAATTTATTTATTTTTATAATATAGAAAAATTTATAATTAATACCCGAGACCGCCACGTAACATTGGCCTAAGACCCCATGTATTAATAATAATATTATTTTTAATTATTATAAATTATTTTTATTGATTATAACTACTATAATAAAATTTAAAAAGTTAAGGAATGGCTTTCGGCGAATTAACATTTCATTCAAACTGGATACATAAAGTAAACACCTCACAGCAAAAGGGAAATTTTTCAAACATGTTGAGTGGTACAAATGGTTAGACGCCCATCCTCTGTTATGGTCTGATCAATAATTTCTGTTAAGGGTATTTGGGGGCTTAGTAAACTAAAAATATATAAACATGTGATAACAAATAAGAGTGTACGTTGAATCAAGTTTGGTATGATTCAAAGAAATGGAGAGAGAATGTCAAATTATATATTAATTATGTATTAAATTATGTATTGGCCGGTCTTTTGAAAATTTTTGGTAGACGCAAAAGGCGCAAAAAATTACAGTTTTTAACTCCTTCATAAAATTTTTTAATAGTTTTATTGTATTTCATATTTTAATACCTTAATATAAAAATAAGACCTTTATGTGTCTTTAAAGCCTCAACTTATAGAAAATAGAGGGGTCCCAATAATATGGCATTATTATTTTTATTATTATTATTAATTATTAGGTAAGTCTGAAAGTAACCTCGTTTTTATCACAAAATTTTATTTTACAAATTTTTACATTTAACTTTATCATTAGTCGCCATTATTTCTTATTATAGCCCGCCACTTGTCAACCAAGCATTTCATCTTTTTTTCAAAGCACGAGGAAGACTTAGAGTCAATAAATGATTGAATCTCCTTTTTGATCTGATTTTCATTTTGAAATCCTTTTCCAGACAGGAAGTGCTACAAAGATCTGAAGAGGTGAAAATCTGTTGGAGCAATGCCTGGGCTATATGGTGACTGAGCCATAACTTCCCATCCTAAGTCTTTAATTTTGTTAGATGTTATCTACGAGGTGTGTGGCCTGGCATTGTCCTGATGAAAAATGACACCTTTTCTGTTGACTAAAGCTGGACGAAATTTAATAAAGTTCTCATTTAATTTTTCCAATTGATCACAGTATTTATTGTCATCAATTGTCTGATATGATTCGATATATATATTTTTTTTTTAATATCTTTATA
>JBBMKC010255894.1:0-10096 GCA_037834085.1 Bipalium vagum | reverse complement strand
GATTAACCTGGGCCAAAGAACATAATAATTGGACACCGGAAGACTGGAATAAAGTTCTTTGGTCAGGCGAATCCAAATTTGAATTTTTTGGCAATAAGCGTCGATCATTTGTACGTCGTCGGCCTTGGGAAATTATGCTAGAAGAGTGTACAGTGAAAACTATTAAGCATGGAGGAGAAAACATCATGGTTTTGGGTTGTTTTAGGGGTGAACAAGTCAGAAGACTTTTGAAAATTGATGGAAGAATGATGAAATAAGTCTACTTGGACATTTTAAGGGAACATGCTTTGAATTGTAGAGCAGAATTAATTAGCGAAGGATTCTTTTTCCAGCAGGACAACGATCCAAAACACTGCTAAAGTGGTAAAGGAGTATTTAAGAGAGAAATCCGAAAAAGGTTTTCTATAGGTGATAACCTGGCCATCTCAAAGCCCTGATTGCAACCCAATAGAATAACTCTGGGATCATTTGGATAGAGAGGTGCGAAAAAATCCTCCAAGTGGAAAAAACAATCTTTGGTTATCACTTAAAAGTATTTGGGAATATATATATAAAAAATTAAATAAAGTGTTTTAAAATTATTTATTTCTTTTGTTGTTACCTTAAGAAATCTTAGAATGCGATTATTTCATTATAAAATAGCTATTCTATTAAGTGCGATTAAACTTATGGACGGTAGTGTATGTCCAGAAACGATTTTAACAAAAAATGAGGTTTATTAGGTTAGATCAACGAAATCAAAGATGTCAACGGTTGCAAACAGATAAATTTGCTTTGATTTCCGAGGTTTGGTACAGGTTCATTGAAAATTGTCAATCAACTTAAAAGCCGACCACTAAACTTTTAAAACAGAAAACAATCCTAGTTGGAACTGTTCATGCAAATAGAAGAGAACTATCTATATTGGAAAGGAAAAAAATGATATTCCGCAATTCTCAACTAATTTATACGAATCAAATAACTGTACTCTTATAGTTTATAAGGCTAAGGAGCAGCAGAAAGTTTACATTCTTAGTTTAATAAATAGGAATGTTGAAATTGAAATAATAATACTCGGAAACCAGTAACAATTCATTTTTATAATGAAACCTAATTCTACATCGACATAATTGCCCAAATGGCCAAAATGTAGTGTTAAATCAAAATCTTTTATTTTAAGTATTTTTTAATATCCTTGATTTAGCCTGGATAGTATAATATTTATAAAGAAACAACAAGAGAAAAGATTTCCAGACAAGATAATTTTTTTAAATTGGCAATAGAATTAGCAAATGAGAGTGTAAAAAAAATGACAATTACAAATGCGAACAAACGCCCAGTTGGTAATAAACGAAAAACGTGTCAGATAAAATATTGTAAGGACAACAAAACAAATAAAATTTGTCAACAATGTGAAAAATTCGTGTACGGGAAATGTTGAGATGCCAGTAAATATTTTAAAATGTTATGAACAATAAATATTTATGGTTTCTTATTTTTATATTTTTTATAAAAGGTCAATTGACTGGTTTTGGCAGGTTTAAGTATACAAAAAAACTAAAGAAACCTTCAGAATTTTATTTCAAATGAAAATATTTTATTTATTAGGTTTTCCGAAAGGTAATGTCGTTATTTTAAAAAAAACTTTTAATCAATTATTATATAATTTCCCTTTGATTATTTGAACAGATTTTTATTTTAAATTAAATGACAATTGATTGATATCGGAAATAATTTTCCGGATCTTTTACTGAAAAAAAATGCTTGAAACAGAAGACAATCTCCGGAATTGCATGTTATTTAAATTTATGAAAAATAGTGCAGCAGTGGCTACTAGAAATATTAATGCAGCCTATCCTAATACCCTAAACGTGCGCAAAGTTCAGTGATGGTTTTCAAAATTTAAAAATGGAAATATAGATCTCTAAGATGACCCAAGATCTGGTAGGCCAAAATTTTGTTTAAGATCATGTAAGAATCTTTACGGAATTTTAACGTTCTCATACTCCCAAATTGACGTTTGTTTGAATTTTTCAAAATTATCATTTTTTACTAGTAACATAATCAAATTTTAAAAATTATTATAAAAATTATAATTAAAAAAAGTTAAATATTTCTAATTATATTAAATTAAGTACTTAATTAATTATTACATATGCTTCCGGAGTTTCGCAAAATTCAAAAAAAATTATTTACTGAAGAATAATGCATCGAACTTTTATTCGAAAAAAATATTAGAAATTGCAAGAATTTGCCCACAATACCAGAAACTCATGAATCTGGCAATGAAGAATAAAATAATTAGTTCTGGAATCAAAATATGCAAGACAGTACTAAGCACAAAAAATTCTAGTATTCAGTGCAGTTGATTGTACATATATTGTTGATTGCATATTATTAGTTATGTAAAATGTCAGCAGTATCCATTGCACGAAAACAAGTCCAAAAACCGTTTTCCATTTTCAAAAAATATTTCGAATATGCAACTTATTAGATTTCGAAGATACTATTATTAGGAGTGAAAGGATAATAGTAGAGATAGATAGAGAAAAAGAAAATATCATCGAGGACACCACGTCGAAGGGGCATGGGTACTCGGTGGTATTGAAAAAACAGGCGAAAAAAAGATATTTTTACCAAAGGTACCAGACCGATATTCGAGTACTTTATTGGAAGTAATCAAAAAACATGTCAGACCAGGATCTATCATTTATACTGACATGTGGAAAGCCTATAATGGACTTAACAAACGTGGGTATGGACATGTAAAAGTTAATCATTTAGCAACATATAAAAATCATGTTACGGGTGTCCATACCAATGCCATTGAAGGCATGTGGAATGGTCTCAAAATGCAAATAAGACAAAGAAACAGAAATAAAGATTGTATTGATGGGCATTTATCAGAATATATCTGGAGACGGAAACATAAGAAATATTTATGGGAAGGTTTTTTAAAAGCATTAGTTATATTTAAAGTAATTTGATACTAATAAAAAATTAATATTACGTTTTAAAATTTAGATAATCAATAGAAACAGAAAAACTATGTATTAATAAATGTATTCAATTTGTTTTAAATGAAAAATTAATGGGTAATAAAGCAGACGATTGAATAATACTTACAATTGGTAAATAATATTTATATATACAAATTTCTATAGATAGACAAAATTTATAAATTTTATCGTAAATTTTTTAATTATTACCAGAATACATATCGTATATTCATATAAAATAAAAATTAAAAAATTTAATTAAATTTTTTTCCAAAAAATGTCTGAAATTCGCGAAGCTTATGACACCAAAGGTGATATAACTGAAGGAAAAATATTATTGATGTGGAAAACCGAAATATAACTTTTAATAGTAAAAAATATTATCTATCTAAAAAATTAATTAATGAATTTAGAGATAAAGTTGAGAAAAAAGGTGGAGTTCTTCCATTAATTCCAATTCTTAATACTAATGTTTTCTTGTTTTATTTTGTTTTTAATTTTTGATTAAAAATACGAAGACTTATGAGCCAACTTAATATTAAAAAACGACATTACTTTTCGGAAACCCTAATAATAATATCAATAAGATAAAAATGAGATTATTATTAAATAAAATAAAGCAGAGTTCAGATAATGATACTAATGTAAGTTTTGAAGAGGTTTTGGCAAAATATCAGGGTACATAATTGTAACAATATCGAAAATGTATGGCTGCCATTCAAATTGCTTATTAGAATAACTTACACTTTGTGTCAGGCTTTTTTTCGATACCCAAGGACAATTTTAATCAAAGGAATAAATCTATTGTCGTATTGTAAAGACATCTCAATTTCTTGCTTATTGAATTTATAATTACAATTTGGTTTGAAAGATCTACAAATTATTTTGAAAAACTATCACAAAATAAGAAAATTGTTTTATTCTAATAATAATTTCAATACAAAATACAAAATAATAATAATTTAAGTAATAAGTTTGGGAAATAGTTTCCATCGTTTTGTAATAGATTAATTTATAACACAAATTTTGGATATTTGTCAAAAAATTAAAACTAAATGTAAAAATTAAGTGCATCTGAAAAATTAATATTGAGTAGTAATTTAATTTGATTTATTTATTACTTTTTTTGCAGAAATTTAAAATTATCTAAAACAAAAGATTATTTGCTGGAAGCATTATTATTTTGCTTCAATTTAATGAAATCAGTAGCAGAAACCTATGTATCATTGATACAAAATTACTAACATGGACTTTCCAAAGTTACATACAGGCAATACTTTCACAGAGTTAAAGCTGGTGACTACAGTTTTGAAGACAAACGATGAAGATTTAGAAGAAATAATCGAAGATGATCCCTGAGAAACACTGACATTGAATATTTAATGTCCATTAACTCGCATGGTTGGCCAGCTTATACCCATTTTGAAACCATATATAATAGTATAGTCCAGAGATGGCCAACTTGTAGCTCTCAAGCCACATGCAGCTCTTTAAAGGGCTTTGTACGGATTTCATATCACTTCCGATTACTCATACTTAAATAGAATTGAGAACAGCTACTCGTTATGAGGCTGACTTAAAAAACATTAAACATACAAATCAACTTTAAACTGGATAATGTCTTAAATTTAAAATATTTAAATAAATAAGGTATTTAAATAAAGCAATTTGATATCACTGTTTTATTTCTCTTATTTATTTAAATCTATAAAAATAAAATGTATTTTCTGTGTTGAGTCCAACTCGCATTTGAATTCTAGGTATTCGATGTTCACGATCAGAAAGACCAACTATTCAAAGTAAATCTTTGTCACAAAAGATTAAAACCAGTGTTACCGTTAATCGAACCACGTGTACGACGAATGTCCAGTGAAACTGAAGTCTTTCCCGAAACTTTTCAAAATGTACTCAAAAAGAAACTGGAGGTGTTACCATACAAAATAAGAATGCTTTATGAAATCAAAGAACCTGATTTTCGTAAGCGAGTAACATTCTGTGAATGGATTATTCGTAAACATACTAAATTTCCTAAATTTCTGGATATTTTTTATTTTTGGATGAGGCTTGGTTTTACCTTTGTATGGCCGTCTCTTTCTCCTGATTTAACGCCGCCTGATTATTTATTACGGTTTCATTACAAACGAGTTACATCTGTAAAAGAATCCAAAAACATTGGACGAATTGAAACAAGCGATAGCCACGGAAATAAACAATATTGATGCAGAAACTTTAGAAAGTTTCAAACAATTTTCTTCGTCGCGTTGATTTGTGTAAAATGTGATGGAAACCATTTTATCTATTTGTTATGATTGTATCATGTTATAAAATTGTATCATTTTGATTTTATGTGTATTCATATATTCTTTTTAATAAATATTAAGTTTAACACTATATAATTGGTATTATAAAAATTATATTTAAAAATTGTGGGTTGCATGACTTTAAAGTCAAACGATATTAATGGACAATAATTAAATCTAAAATTCTGTTAACATTTAAAAGTACATGATATGGTGAGTATTGCAATTTAAATATTATAAATTTAATTCGAAAAAAGTTTTCATAGAAAATAATAAATTGGATGATTTTAAAATTAAAATAGTTATTTTAGATTCCAGAAAAATAAAATTATAACTGACCTTTAATTTCCGCTAAAATCTGAAAATGAATCTCAAAACCGAATTAGTTCTAAAATGATATTTGAATGTAAAAGTTGCTCATTGTCGATTATATTAACTAATATATAGCAGCGCAATTGTGTTTATAATTATAATTCTAAAATATTAAATTAAGATTAATTTAATTCTCGAAGCTAATATTTTTACTGTAACTTTCTTAGATATTCTCGAAAAAAAATTATTTTGGCCAACATTCAGAAAATTCTCGAATTTAATTTTAAATTTTTGGCAATAAACAATATGGATATCAGAGCGAAACAAATTTAAAATAATAAAACAAATATTATTAATGATTGCATTTGTAATTTTGTAGCATTAATAAAAATTAATTTATCATGTAATTGATCAAAATTTTTATTAGAAATCACATATATGTACACTTCTATGACATGAAATAAATTTTGAATAATGTTAACTTTCATATTTTTATCATTTCTACAGTCCGTTTCAAAAGCATGTTCGCATCCGTGTAAATTATGCTGTTATCGGAAGATGCAGGTTTAAGCGTTGGAAGTGTGCACACTATCGTTGATGACTTTCTTGGAAAACGAAAATTGTGTGAGAAATTAGTTCCACATTTTTTGATCAAAAGCTTCAGCGTGTACAGGTTTCGCAATATTTTCCTCAATGTGCTGACTACAATTCAAATTTTATAAATAACATTGTTACAGACAATGAACCCTGGTGCTTCCAGTATGATTAATCAACAAAACTCCAAACAGACGAATGGCTTGGAAAGAAAGAAGACCGATAAAAATCAGAAGTTGAAAATTTGATAAAATGCTCCATTTACTGCTGACCATGCTGAGCAAATTCACGATGGATAATTCCCCACGAATCAAAAAATACGATAAGCATTGTTTTAGAGGTCCTGAAACAAATTTGGAACAGAATTCGAAGAATTTGACCGGACTATGCATTATCATGTGAATGGTCCTTTTGCATGACAATGCACATACATCACTTATCGTTTTGCAATTTTCGGCGAAGAAAAAGCATCAATTATATTCACCCGATCTAGCCTCGACAGACTATTTTCTTTTTCCAAAGATTAAAGCAGCTATTAAGGGGAGATGTTTTGATAAAATTCAGGAAAATGTTGAAATTGAAAAGGAGTAGCATGACGCCTTTCAGAGATTGTATGGACGATGCCAGATATGTATAGAAATAGAAGAGTTGTTAAAAATAAAATTTTGTCATTATTTTTGTTTTTTATAACATAAGTCCAAGAATTTTTTGAACCACTTCTATTATTTTAACTTTTATTTAATACTAGTAATAACTCAAATTTGAAAAAACAATAAAACTTAATTAAAATAATTACACAAAAATAAAAATCCACATTGAGATTTTTCAAAACTCAAGAAATTATAAAATACATAGATTTCCATGAACAGATAACTTTTGACAAATACCAATATTTGAAAATATTGAAATATCATTTGTCACATTTTTATATCCAAATAAAATTAGAAACTGAATATCATAAAATATTATTCAGGTCTTATGATGGTTGCATTAATAAAGAAATTCAATTTGAATTTTGAATGAAAATTAAAATAATCAAAAGTCAAGTAAAGTATCTATTTATTTAATTGCAATTTGAAACTAGTTCACCGGACTGGTCGAGCTCCTGAAATGAAAATTGTAATATGTGTGAATCAATAAAAAGGTAAAGCTCACTTTAATGATATCATAACCACCAATCAGCTGACCATTAACGTACAGTTGAGGATAGGTAGGCCAGTTGAACAGACTTTTCAGTCCTTCGCGCACTTCTGGATCAGTCAAAATGTCAAAGTAACCAAAGACAATACTAAAAGGCTTCAATTAAAAAGTCGTTTTTATAAATAAAAGAGTGCCCTGATCTCTTTAGAATCTCGACTGTGTTTCGACTGAATCCACATTTTGGAGAATCTGGTGAACCTTTCATAAACAACATTATTTTTTCCCTATTAACAAGGGCAGCCAAATTTTCTTCCTGTAAACAAAAAAGTTTTAAATCCTGATAGGTCACAATGGAAAAAACTAACCAGTTTTTCTTTTTTCAAGGTGTCTGCGTCTTTGATCATATTGTTCAACTCTCCGCTCTCAGCTAGCTCTTGGCAAATATCGACACCACCAATAAATTCTCCATTTATGTATAACTGAGGGTATGTAGGCCAGTTGGAAAACTTCTTCAATTCTTCTCTGACAGTTTGGTCTGTCAGGATATCAAACGATTTATAGACGGCATTACAGTCTGTAAGTAATTGGACTATTTTACGACTAAATCCACATTTTGGCTGATCTGGACATCCTTTCATAAATAACATAATTGATCCACTATTTATTAATGATTTTAATCTATCCTCAATAGATTGTGCCTTAACTGGAGAAGCAGCCCTATTGGAAATTTCACTAAAAGCTTTCAATAAATCTTTAGGACTTCCTCCTTGAAGAAGTTTAACAACTTGATTTCTTTTAAGAAACAATATAGAAGGCACAGAAGTTATATTATATTTTGTGGAAATAGATGAACATTTTTCAGCATCAACCTAGTTAATAATAATTTAACAATGAAATCACAAATAACAAACATATAGAAAAAGAAAATTTGATTCTTGATTTTTAAATTCAGATAAAATTTCATTTATCTGTTTGCATTGTGGAGCCCATTCTGCGCCAAAATGAATCACAATGAGTTTTCTATAACAAGGTTCGATATTTAAATAAGGTAAAATAATTTTTAAAAAACCTTTCATTTTTGTTAACTAAATTGATGAAATCAATATCGCTGGATATATTTTCAATAGTTGACATTACTGCACCAAAATTTAAGAAAATTCTGAAAGGTTTATTTAAACAAGGAAAAATTTCAAAAAATAATCTTAATTGTTTTTTTATTAAATGTAACATTTCGAGTACGAATTCAAAATGAACATATTTGAATACATAATTTAATTAAAATTTGGTCGTTTTGAATGCTGTTATGGTTATAACTAAAAAAGTAATTAAATTTTTAAATTACAGAACAATAATTTAATATTCTTTTAATTAACAAAGCAATATTGAAATTTAGGATGCCTGGTGTTTAATAGACTGAAAATTACGGTTTGGTAAATGAAACAAAGCTTTTCGGAAGAAAGAAATATTTATTTTGGAAAAGGATTTATGTTAACCATTATGAAAAAATAAATATTTTTCTAAAATTAAATTCTAAAAACTTCATTTTAAAATAATAAAACTCATACACTTTTAGAATTTTTCTCAAAATATGGAATTAATAGAACTACAAATTTTAATTTAATAGACATTGCTGAAGATTTAGATGAAAGATGAGATTACCGAAAAAAGAATGAAATCTAAAATACCTGTAATTAATAATTATCAAAATACAAATCAAAATGAGTTTATTGGTTGGACTTTTTTAAAAGTTAAAGTTAATAACAAAGATGATATTTGGTCAGCAGATCTTACATTTGTCCCAGGAGAAAAAGACTAAAATAATTCTTACAGTTATGGATTTATACTGTTTTGCAGTTCCTTTAAAAAATAAAACAGGTTAATCAATTGCAGATGATTTTGATAAAATATTTGAAGATTTTCCTGTCCCTGAAACACTTTGGGTTGATAAAGGAACAGAATTTTATAATAAAACATTTGAAGAATTTTGTGACGATAATGAGATCGAAATTTATACAACAGAGAATGATGGAAAAGCAGTTGTCATTGAAAGATTTAATAGAACTCTAAAAATTTTATTGTTCAAAATATTAACTGAACAGGGAAATAGAAAATGGTTACATCTATTACCAAATTTAATTAATTTTTATAATAACAAAATTCATTCATCAATTGGTATTTCTCGAAATGAGGCTTCTAAAAATCTATAGATACTAAAGGTCGAGAAAGAAGAGAAGCATGAAAATAATATTGTAGATCATTTAAAATTAAAACTAATGTTTCATATTGGAGATCATGTAAGAATTTTTAAATATAAAAATAAATTCGAAAAAGGATATACAGCAAAAGGGACAAATGAAATTTATTATAAAAATCCAATTTTTTATGGAATAATTGATAAAAATGAAGAAAAAATATTAGGTAGATTTTATGAAAATGAGCTTCAAAAAACTTTGTTTTAATTTATATTTAATTATACAAATTCTTTTTATAGTTTTTTTATTAAAATAAATTCAAAAAGAATTATTAAATAGCGACTGCTTAACCTCTAAGTTATTCTTCAATTTTTTCAAATAGTTAGTTAACAGTAGTAAGTAAAACCAGTCTTTGAGAACAGGACCCCAACTTTTTATTTTTATTTTTTCAGTTGCCCTAGGAGGCTCCCTCAAAAATAAAAAAAACTTGGGGGCACATTTATTTCTCAAAGACTGGTTTTACCTACTACTCTCTTTTTCTTACTTTTTCAAATAATCAAAAAATAATCAAAAAATCACT
>JBBMKC010255885.1:0-10097 GCA_037834085.1 Bipalium vagum | reverse complement strand
TTAAAATTATTAAAACTATTTTCTGTTAATCTAAATTTTATACTTTTTACTACGACGTAGTTTCGGAAGCTTTGCTTTCAATTTCATAATAGGGATAGAGTAAATAATTATGTCCCATATATAAATCATTTAAGTTTAAATGATATAAAATTTCCTATGAGAATAGAAGATATTAAAAAATGTATTCTGTAAAAATATGAAAGTTTGTTTTACTAAAAAAGTTCATATTAATCATATTTGCTTAAACTATTTTAATTCTTATCATTCAGAAAATTTTTTAAAAGAACATATAAGTATTTCATAAGAATTTCGAGAATCAAAAGCAATCTTTCATAAAGATGAATATTGTCAATTTAATAAGTATTACTTTAAAATAAAAATTCAATTTGTATTATACGTTGATTTTGAAACTTGTATTTTATATGAGGAAAATTCAGATATTAATCAAAAACCATGTGAATTAAAACTTAAGAAATCATTTTATACTTGCGTATACAAAAGGTCCTAATTAAAATGAAGTTCATAACTTGATATCAAATAAAATGGCCTTGAAGATAAATAATTTTAATAATAAAATAAATGGTTTTATAACTGAAAATGATTATAATAATTTTATTAATTAATATAAGATTTTTAAAGATTATGTTTTATTATATATGAAGTTAGAAATTTTAATTTTAGCAGATGTTTTTGAAAATTTTAGAGAAACATGTTTAAAATACTATGACATAAATCAACTCCAGGTTTAAGTTGGAATATAGGCTTAAAATTTACAAATGTAAAATAAATATATTTTAAAGAAGATACATATGATCATTTATTATTAATTGAAAAAGGAATATGAGGTGGAATATCAAATTTACATGGAAATAAATATTAAATTTAACAAATAAAATTTTATTAATAATTATGAATTTAAAGAAGTTTTCAAGTTTCAGCAAAGCTTGTTTCCCTAATAGTTCAACAAAGTTTCAAGAGCTCAACTTCGACTTCTAAGCCAATGGCGAATTTAATTTTTTTAAAAATATATTTTATGATGCTAATAATTTATAGTCTTGTTTTATGACAAAACGTTTACCACCAGGGGAAATGTATAAAGATAAAAATTCAATTTATGAAGGAACTGGAAAAAAATAAAAAATATATATATATGTGTAATTGATTTAGAATATCCGTCTGAAATAAAAGAGAAAACAAAATAGTTTCCCTATCTCCAGAAAAATATAAAGTTAATAATTCTTTTTTATCTCATAAAATTATTAATAATAAAACTTCAGATATATTTAATGAGAAATTGATGCTTACACAATTTGATAAAAATAATTATATAGTTGAAGGAAATATATTAGATTTTTATTTAAATCATGGGATGATATAAAAAAATATAAAAATTAATATTGAAAACATCTTATTGGTTAAAACGATTTATAGAATTTAATATAGAAAAAAGAAAAAAAGCTAAAGGAGGTGGAAATATCTTTAAGGATTTCTTTTATAAATTTTTAAATAATACATTTCATGGTATAAAATTAGAAAATTTTAGGAAAAGACAAAACAGAAATAGTTAGTGATTATAAAAAGTTTGAATTAAATTGATCAAAATTACTATATTTGAAAGATCAAAATATTTACAGAAAATATAATTGCATGTCACATGGTAAAATCAAATATTAAGTTTGATAAATTGAATGATGTGGGATTTTATTTTTTAGAGTATTCTAAATTAATAATGTATGATTTTGTATTGTTTAAAAAAGATATATTTGGATTTTCTTAAAGTTCATAATTTTCTAAATGTTTATCAATATTTGTTACTGGTCCGATAAATTTTTTTATTGAAAGGGTTTAAGAATGTTTTAATTTTCCTGGATTTTCCTGCTGTAAATTTATTTTAAAAATTATTATTTTTAATTCTGATTGAATGAAAATACCCCTGATCAGGGTGTCAAATTGAAAATTAGAATTGTGATATTTTTGTGGATAATCTCTGCAAACTACTTGATGGAGTAGTAGAATTTCCAGTCAGAAGTAAAAATTAGGTAATTAGAACTGAAAATTAAAAATTAAGAAATTATTAAAAAATGTTAAGTAGTTGAGGATTGAAATCAAGGTGAGCAGATTTGAAAGAATTTCAAGAGACAAAAAATAACCTTTCCGTGGCACGTAACCAATGACTTCTTATCTTAAAGCAGTACTAGTCAGCATAAGAAACATTAGGTGTTACGCACAGCAAATGACAAAGGCAAACCAGGAAATATACACCAAACTATGAGTTACGGACTTAAAATACATGTACAGAATACTTTTCTTCGAATGGTGTTGGATTATTAAAGAAGGTAGAAGGTTCCATGGATGCCAAATTATATCAGAGAAGAATAGTAAATGACATTGATGTCGTTGCATAATGCTTAGTATTTCCTGAAAATAATTTCATATTCCAACAAGACATGGCACTTTCACATAGAGCTTTGAGCACGTATAGGTATTTCAAAAGTAAAATTGTGCTAGATTGGCCAGGAAATTCTCCTGATGTGAACCCAATTGAAAATATTTGGGGATACCTTAAGCATGCAATGCAATATGTTCAATGTCGTTCCAAAGAACAATTGTGGAAAGCAGTTCAACAACACTGGTATTCTTTGGATAGAAAATATTGTCAAAATCTCTCGGAATCAATAGCGATGCGAGTCAGATCTGTTCTCAATATGAAAGGGCATCCAACTAAGTATTAGAATGTAATTGTGGTGAATATTTGATAAATATATTTGAATTACATTCGTTTTTATTTATTTTGATAGGGGGTGAACAAACTTTTGGAGGGTGCTGTAGTGTGACAACACTTAATATATGTAATAAAAGATTTTATGTTGTTTGTTTTTATGAAATTCCAAACTCTGAAAGTAATTTTAATAATTATCTATAATTTAATAATAATTGATCATAATGAATAATATTCATTGGTTTTGTGACACAAGTCTACTGAAAATCATCAGATTCAAATAAACAATTTCTATCTTCCGACTTCACTTTATATCCACTCATTAGATGTAATCTATACTTTTAATGTTTTTACAATGATGTCATTAACAAAATTTAGTCAAAATAAATAGCAATATTCAACAGAAATTGTTAATAAATTAACCCAGCACAATTAATTGGGATTGCAGCCTTCACACAATCTTTATAACAGATAAACTTTTTGCAACTAATATTTTTATCAAACTGGGTGACTCAAAAATCTATTTTTTGTTACTTAATTTAAGATAATTCAGTTTAAAACGTATAACTATTAATATTAATAATTATTATAAGTAATTAATATTAAATATTTATATAATTAATTTTTAATTAAAATTGAAATAATAAAACTAAATTAAATCAATTTAATTACTTACATCCAAAAATGAATACTAAGCCAAACCCATTAAAAAATAAAATGTTCCCTTTCAATATAAATAAATACACAATTTAATCCTATTTCCATTCAACATTTATTAAAGATTTTAAGTGAAGACTTTTTGTTAAACATTTCGTTAACATTATTATTTTTCATTTGGATTTGCTAAATCTAATGCAAATCTTATTTTATAAAAAACTTGTTTTCACTGAAAGTGGACATTTTGAAAAAATATAAAAATAATATTTTTCACTGCTATCCATGGAAATTGCAAACCAATGTAATTGTATATGCAGATTTATTTTGAATAATTTTAAACAAAACTTCAACACAATTCCACAATAATTATTGCCACTTAAAAAAATAATACAAACTACATTTTTAATAGGAAAGTAAAAAAACAATTATAATTTTTCATATTGCAGGGATTGCTTTTTTCAATTCCTTTTTGAGTTGACTTTCCATTGCTGAATTTCTCTTTGTAAATCTGGTTCTAAATGGAAAACATATCAGGATAAAAATTATCAAACGAATAAATTTAAAATACAGTTTGACATTTTTTTAAAAATCAATGATTTTAAATCACTTAACAAAGTATTAATTTGATTTTAACTTAACTTAATTCTAACTGGGTTTGTTTATCTGAATTATTTTAAAAATAACGTTTTTTTCCATCGTAATTAAATTAATAATTATTAAAAAATAGAATGAAAAAGAAAACATTATTATCTTTACACACTTATGAATTGGGTAAACATACGCGGTATCAGATCCTCGATTTTCAGCGGCTGTCTGTTAAACGGGTCACAGTCGTCGTTGAGCAAATGACGTTTTATAACACTCATATCGACAATTATTTTCGACTGAGGCAACATTACGGGCTCTTTCATAATACAGCTCATTATAGGATCGAGATATTCGGCCGGAACATTGTCCACGAATGCTTCTTCAATGTGACGCTGTTGCACCAGTGAATCTATCTGCAAATTAGAATTTATCAAAACTAACCATTATTAACAGATTTTGAATAAGAATCTAACTTGAATATTCCAGTAATTAAATGTTTATTAGTATCATTACTGTTCGGGTAATTGTTCATTTATTACTGTTTATTATTATAACATTTTGGCCGGTGTATTTTGAAGAAATAAAAATAAAATCAAAATTTGATATTTATCAGTAACAAAGTTTTACAAATAGTACTTTTATCAATATTTTATAATTAACATTTTGTCGACAAGAAATATATTGAGTTTTGCTTTTTTTATTTATGATTTTGTTACGTTTATATCTTTTTGACAAGAACGAATCAATGGTCAATTGGATTGTTTGACTCTTCTTTTCTCTTAATATCTTATTCTACCAAGTTAAACCACTTTTTGTTGTTAAAACTAATGTACAAAAGTTGTGCTTGCAATAATTTATTTATATAAATAATACGTAATTAATATATATAACAGAAAATATTAGACGAACATCTGTTACCATTAACAGAATCATAATCTAATAATAATTGTATTCTTTCAACAAAATAAAGTGCCTATTCACGTATCAAAATTAACTAAACAATGGCTACAAAATCATGATATTAAAACATTAGATTGGCTCTCGCTTATTCCTCATTTAAATCCCATTGAAAACGTTTGGGGAAAGCTATCCAGGTAGATCTATGAAAAAGGAAAAGTATATGAATGTAAAAATGATCTTCGAAATGTGATTATTCAATGGTCGAACATTGAACGCGGAAATATTCATAAGCTTTTTCAAAACATGAAATCTCGTGTTTATGATTTAATTGTAAAAAGTGGAAATAATATTTATAAATAGTTTGCATTTAACTTTTAAAAAATTATTTTATTCTTTGTAAAATTAAATATATATTAATAAATAATATTTACAGTGATAATAATTTTGGTCAATTTTTTATAGAAAACTTTGAATTTTTGCTTGAAATTATTAATTTCTAAACATTTTCAATGCAATAAGCTTTGTTTAATAAATTAGGGACTATTTTCCTTATTTCAAACCAAAAATTAGCAGTTTCGTGTATTATTTAGAGTAGTTCTCCAAAAAAATCAAACCGTGATAATTTTTTTATGAGACTGTACGGTAAAGAAACTAAACAGAATTAAAATACCACTACACACCTTTTGACGAAAGATGTCAAAATGCTCCAACTCATGCTTACTGATAATGTTATAATTATCCAGCTTGGCAAGAGCACTGGAGAACAGTTCCGACGAATAATAACGCTCCTCATTGGAAATAGCCTCGACCAGAGTGGGGGAGTCCAGATTGAGATAAATGCGCACAATATTTTGAAGCAACTTTTTCGGATTCCAATTGTACTTGTCAGGTTCTGAGACTTTGAGATCACGACATTTCGGCCCAACGAGCTCGAGCAGAAACGAGTTGAGCATGCTCGCTAATTTTTCCACTAACTCGCTGGACAGAAAAGGCATTTTGATCTCGCCTGTGAACTCGTACAACATTTCTACCGTTACATCAGCCAAAGTCAGCTGGGACTTGGTCGTACGCTCATCGATGGTCAGTTGATGCACGATGGCCATTTGCTCTTGTCGCGAACACTGAGACCATTGCCGAGGATCGTTGCGCTTCTCCTGATTGGTTCGGATTCGTTTAAGTGACGTTATCGATTCATCCAACAAATAGACCATGTCGTTCATGGCTCGATTGATAAACTTGACGAACTGATCAGATTGGTTCGCGACTTCGTTGAGCAAATGAATTTTCATTTCGCCCCCGCACCCACTCCCGACTTGGTTGCCGCCACGACCGCTGCTATGACCACCACCTCCACCACCACTGAGACCCAGTCCACCAGAGCCTGAACCGTTTCTCCAGAGTGATCGAAAAATGATGGATATTTTGAAACGAATTGAGAATTTATCGTAAAATTCATTTGACGAACCTGTCTTCTCCACATCGATATAGAATCGAATTAATCGATTGATCAACAGACCACTGCGCACTGAATAATCGTTACAGAACGTCCGATAAATCGATTGTAGAGAACTTTGATTTCCGCCAGTTACGGTTGGCAAGCACGAGAAGATAATTTCGACAAATTTCGCTACCAAATATGGTGATCGGACAAAATGTGAATGAGTAACGATGAATAAGACAAAGGAACACAAATCGTAGATCGTATTGCCAAGGTAACTAAACACATGGGGACGTCGGGACATAAGAAACAACAAGAAATCCGCCATGTCATCTAATAGGAATTGTGGCTGGGCACTAAACGATGAGATGCCACCATTGGCAGGGTCACTGGTTATCGTTGTCAACGGAGATGAAATTGAAATATTGTCACTTGGAATCAACGATGTCACTAGTGACGAAAGAAGTTGGGTCAATTGAACATAAAACTCGAGTGTACAACGCAAGAACGTATCGTTCTGGAGAACAATTTGAGAACACAGAACCGCTCGTTTCTGGTAATGAATAATGGATTTGTATCGATAAAGTGTGTTTTGGTGGACTTGAATTTGTGCTGAAGTTAATTGATTATTGTTGTCAGCAATCAATCGATTAATTTCATTGACACTTCGTTCCAATGATTGGATGGCATTTGAACGACGACTTTGCTTTCTAATGCTGCCAATGATTCCATAGTGATGAGCGGCGGCACTCATGTAAAACATATTAGTGTGAAAGTTCACAGGGATTAATGATTGGCTTGTTGTACTGTTCAAATCTGAAAATTTATGAAATCAGATAAATTAATAATAATAATAATATTCGATAATAATATTCGATAATAAAGAATAATCAAAATAATGATAAAATCTATAATAATTTTAAAAATTAATAAATCAATATTTTAAAAATTAATAGTATATTTATTAATAATTTATTATCTCTTTTTTTATTCATTATTATTATTAATTTTATAATATTGATTATGATTATATTACTTACCAGTTAGTAACCGCTGATATTCTTTCCTGAAAGAATCTTTATCGAAATAAATTCTCGTTTCGTCGGCCAATAGTTTTCCTAAATTACATTCATCGGTCGATTCGATATTTAAAGTCAAGTAATTCACGTCGACTCTATCGATTTTTATCGGTGCAACAAGACGTTGCAGAACTGCGTTGACATTCGTTATGAAACCCTCTCCACTGGCAATACTCTCCTCTGGCTGCATTTGACCTCTGATCTTATTGACAAACAGCGATTGATTCAGATAATCAATTGTCATTTTGTGAGTGCTCTAGAATCAGAAAAGAACAAAGTAGATATGGTAAAGATGTGTAAAAAATGTTTGTTACCTTTTCTACCAGTAACAATTTGATTATTTTAAATTGCAAGTCCCAGATTTGTTCCAGTTTTGATTGCAACGCTTTTTGTTCACTGGTAATTTCCATCTCTTGCAACTCATCGTCTTTAAAATGGTTGGTCACTATTTCAGTCTGTAAAAAGATAAACATATTAAATCATTAGTGAAATAAATAAAAATAATTTTACAGGTTTTCTATTTTATTAATAAACTTATCAAATCTGGTATAAAATAAAACCAAAATACACAAAATATCTACTAAATGCGCCTAGATAAAACATTTAAAAATGGCTCATTTAGCTAAAAATTTGCACATGTATTTCAAATAGCAGAATAACTCGTGGTGTTTTATTTTCTCACTGCTCTTTTCGATGCTGTTAAATAACTCATATTTACTTCTGCAATTTGACACTTACTACATTTAAACAGGATCACAAAAATAATATTTTTGATATAACGTTTATATATCATTTACTGAATTTATGATAGGCCTTCATTGATCCCTATGTCTTGTGGTCTCTGGACCCACTATTTTGTTAATTATTAGTAATAAAGTTTATGCATTTCGTTCCTCAACAATTTCTAAATGGCCTATTCCTGAAAAATTTGTTTCGTTGAATTATGCTAAAAACCCATTGGTTAACCAAAGGACCTCCATTATGATGCTTATTTATGTGAAAAACCTCCTAATTTGTAGGGTTATTTTCAAAATGATCCATAAATATTTCAAGAAAAAGGTAGAAAATGTAACTAATAGTCTTTTCTTCAATACTTGAAACCATGTAACCATTGCTTTAATGTCATTTGTGATTTTTCGAAATCTGAATATTTTCTAAAATATTGAAAGACTGAAGATTTCTCACAGATTTTATTACATTTCCATATAAATTCATCTTAAGTTTGAAAATTTTGTCCAATTCATTACTTGTAAAAAGTAATTGCGATTCATTTTGGTTTCTAGAAGATTATTTTTAGATCATTCATTGCTTGAATTTATTAATGACCTGATAATCATAGTATAATTTTTAAACTCATTTTAGGTATAAAATTAATAAAAATCAAAATTCTTAAATCAAATTATTACACAAAAAAACTCCTTTAATTCAAACAACTATCGATAGCACTCCTATTTTGATTAAGAGTGCTTTCGATAATTGATCAAAAAATTTTATCAATAATACAGTAGAACCTTGTTATAACAACTACGGTTATAACGCTACACGCACGATATAACGACAAAAGGAAATAATATCGTAAAATTTTACACTGACTTTTCGGGTGAGGAAGTTGCTTATAACGAATTCCTCCTTATAACGACGAAATAGTCGTTATAAATTTTTTCAAATGTGTTTAAATTTAATGTTACATTCAAAATTTTTGAATTTTTTCGATTAAATTTGAATTAAAATAAAAAACGATAAATTAAATTGTGAAATTTCTTTGAATTTGATGTTGTATCTTTTTTGTATTTTGTATCTTTTTTAATTTAATTTTATGTGTATTGTTTTTTATTTGAAATTTCGAATTTTAGATAAAATGTTAATCAAAAAAGATCTGTGTATTCAATTGATTATAAATTGAAAATTATGAGCTAGGAAACATCCAAAATGGCAGAAAAAGATTTAGATTCGCGGAATATGAAAACGTTGAATAAGCACTTCTTATATGGTTAAAAGATGTAAGATCAAGAAATCTTCCAGTTTCTGAACCAATGTTAAAAGATAAAGTGCTGTATTTTGCTACTAATTTAGGATATACCAACTTTTGTACTAGCAACGGTTGGATAATGAGATTTAAAGGGCGACATGATATTACTGAGAAACTTATCATTGAAGAAGAGGCTATAAATTTAGAAACAGTTGGTTCTTGGCTTTCAATAACATTGCCCATCATTTTTCAAGAATACAAACCCGACAATATATTTAATGAAGATGAGACTAGTTTATTTTATCGTCTATTGCTTTATCGAACACTGTCTTTTAAAGGTGAATCGTGCCATGGGGAAATTGTATAGAGTGTATTACAGTACTTTTATGTACGAATATGGCGGGAACATATAAGATGAGACCTTATATTATTGGTAAATCGGCACACCCAAGATGCTCAAAGTATTTTAAAAATTGCCAGTGGATTATAAGGCAAATAAACCAACCTGGATGACATCCGAATTATTTTATGAAAGGCTAATTTCCTATAAAAAAAAATAATGCAAAAAGAAAATCGAAAAATTCTCATGCTCTTTGATAAATGTAGTGCTCATAATGTTAAAGTCAGACTTAAAAATATCAAGATAATGTTCTTACTACCGTTCTTTATGTTGAGATCATAGCGATTTGTTCCGAAATGTTGTCTTTGAGTTGTGTAATAGTTTTTGGTTGATTAATATAAACTTTA
>JBBMKC010255874.1:0-10097 GCA_037834085.1 Bipalium vagum | reverse complement strand
CCCAGACTCTTGCATTATCTTTCTGAATTTCAGTGTATTGTATTTTGTGTTTGTGTGGTATAAATACAAGTGTTGCTATACTGATTGTTTTTATTTGCACCACCTAAGATTTTTGGAGTCAGGTTTAGATTTGATACACTAAATAGTGAAAAAATGTCATTTATTTAATGCTCCTGATGTCTGTTGCAATTTCTCTTGAGTCAACTGTGGATTTTGCTGTTGCTCTTTCTGACTCGACGGCGATTTTGATTCTTTAGATTCTTGAAGGTTAGCAAGAGTTTGGTGATAAGTCCTTAAATTCAAACTCCAAGATTTCTAACTATAATTTGTTAATCTTACTAAAGCATTGGTAAAAACTTGTTGGAGATAATGTAGTTTACTTTGATAAATAAAATATTTAATCTTTCTCAATTTGGTAAGCTAAAATTTATATGGAAAATGACATCCCTGGTTCACCAGATTAATTTTAAAATCGCTTAGTTTAATTATGCTTGGTATTTAATGATAATTTTCATTTAAGTTAAATATAAACATTGAAATATTTATATTGGTTTTTTCAAAATTCATGTTTATATTAAATTAATAGCGCATACGCAATCAATAAGAGGTTGTCTTATAAAAATAATTTAATAATGTTTAAAAAAAGAAAATAGCGAGAAATTCATTTTATCGAGTAATACAGCTTTATTGAAAAATAATCTAAAATGTTTCAGCGGTCCTTCGCTTATTTTGATATTATCAAAGTACGATGCAGTATCACAATGGAAGGAACATCTTGGATCAATTAATCCTGAAGAGGCAGTCGAGCAAGGCCCAGATAAGTAACATTAAAATTTATTATATTGATTTAAATGTAATCATTGTTTTTTTATGTCAATTTTAAGGTTCTACATATTATCAGTATAATGCCACTAGTTTTTCATGAGGTTACTAAATATTTATTATTTATTAAATAATTAGAAAAATAAAAATGTTACTTTGATTTCTCACTGGTATCCCTTAAATATGGATTATAAGTAAGATTATTTATTTGATGGAGTTTTTTGGTTATTCCTAAACTCTATTTAATTTATTATCTAATATGCTAGATTAGTTTTTTCCTTGAAAAAATTTATTTGTCAGACAAAAAAAATTACTTTTATTCTTGTAAATCTTTTTTTCCTTTATCCATTAGACGTTAAGCATTCCTCAGTGAAAATATTTTTAAGTTTCTGAAGTGAATGAATGGTTAATTTAAGTCAGAAAGTGAGCGCTTTAAAAAGATTGAATGTGTATTGCTGGAATTCGGAATGTCTTCTCAATATATGTCAATCTGAAATTGAAATCAATAGAATACCATCTTCCAATTTCTCAAGGCGTACTGCGAGTTAGGAAGACCATTCATAATGTGATTAAACAGGGACACCAGATCCACAGGAGTCCCCGTCGGGCCTATGACAGATTACCAAACTGCTATAGAAAATCAAAGACCGTGGCAGTCTCACTACATACAATACATTAATGCACTCCATGGCAAGTTGTACATTTAGAAATTATAAGATGGTAGTCACCTAATAGTTGAAAAAGACTCCCAAGCAAAAAGAAAAAAGATTTACAAATGGGTGCGAGATATAATATGAGTCTATCGTAAAACTCCATTTTGTTATCTGTACTTCCCTATAGACTACGGCGGTCATAGTGCACTTCAAATTTTTTCAGGGGCTCAACTGTGCCTCTAACTGCCCACTACAAAGTTCAAATAAGTATAAAGTCACAACGGTTGTAATTTATTTTAACAAGTATTATAAAATTTATATCCAGTTTCATCACATTCCTGAAAGAATCGAAGCGATCATCAAAGCCGAAATAGATGATAAAATCACAATCTTCGATCAGGAAACCCATGGCTTCACCAACATAATAAGAATAGATATTACTTAAATTGGCGGAGAGAGAGCCGGAATTAAAGGTCTGGCTTTATTTAAACATTGCCTGTGAAATCTGTTGATCATCAAGCTCTGCTAGATATAAATTCATCATAAACATGAGAGGATCATGATCTTGCTGAAAACCTTAAAGTAGCTCAACAAACGTGTGCCATTTGAAAAATTCAATAAATGGAAAGTGGATACCGCATACATTGGTGTCAGAAAAATAAAGATGACCGTACCATCATCTGCTCCAATATCCTTACTAAACAGCATATTTTCTTTTTTCTAATAATTCTTTAGCAAACAAGTTCAATTTTGTAAATTCTAGTGTTTCTTATAGAACGGTCTGACTGTAATTGCTATTTTCATTTGTCTTGAAAAATAATTTTACTTCACATGTTATAAATGAAAAATCACTGAAATTACCACTTTTTTCCAAAAAAATAATTTAATTTGTTTCTTTTCCCAATCTTTACTCAATTGGACAAATTCAGACTGAGAGGAATTTTCGGATCAACTCCTATTTTAAATGCATTTTATGGTGCATCAACCAAAGAGGAGGCTTTACAGGGAATGGATTTATTACTTGGGAATGTCCAGTTTGATCACCATGGTAATGTGAATACTGTAAAATTTCATGGAAGCAAAAGTATTTCTATAGATATGGCTGATTTTTTAAACATGTGCGTTATTAGATGACTTGCCCGTCACAATTTATCGACCAATAAACGTAGAGGAATATAAGATTAAAGATGTGTTGAAACTGGTATGGTTAATTAGGAAATATATTCCTTTCTTCTGAGAATCGTAATTAGATTAAATTTGAAGAACTGATGCAGATGGTCAAAACTGAAAAGGAGTGTACATTTGAAGAAATAGCTAAACTTTATGCCTCAATTAACGATCCACTTGCGTTGTCAAATTTAAAATGTTTTGTGGATATAGCGTCGAACATAGTTCCAGTCTTTTCCAAAGATGAAGATGAATGCTTGGCAAAAATTAATAGTATTTTGAACTCCTCTCAGAGTCAAAAAAACAATAGGTATATAAATAATAAATAGTATTTTTCTCATTTAATCATATGATTTTAGTGTTTACTTTGATTATTGGATGGAAAATTTCGAGAAACGAATCAAGATTCCAGAAATCAATTATGTCATTTATAAGTAACAAAATAATTAAAGTTTTTAAATATTTCACCATTTTCTATTTAGATTTGTTGAATATGATTAAATATTATTTCTATATTCAAGGAAAGAAAATATATATTGATTCTACTGTAAGACAGATCTATTAAAATTGTCAATTCAATCAGATACAATCTCATTGATTATAATTGAAAAACAAATAAAATATACCAATATCTTATTACAATTATTCATATTAATTATTTCTGTACTTCATGGCAAATCTTAACATTATCATAAAATAAAAGCAATTACAACTATTTTTTAAATCATTAAATGCATTTAATGATTTTTCCACTTGATGGAAAAAGTGGGAAACAGGCCTCTGCTGTCTTTAATGATAGAAGCGAGAAATATTTTTGGCTAAATCGGATAAGCTCTTCATTTCGATTGTCTTTAAATGACCAGTGTATATTAATCTATCGGAACAAAAAAAAGAAATAATAGTTTTTGCGTCAATAAATTAATTTAATTCAATTTCATTTTGATTTTTTTTAGACGTGAGAGATTTGATTCTAAATGCATTTGATCTTTAAAGTGGATGCTGATTTTGATAGTAGATTTTAAATCCTGTATTGTTTCTGTAGTAGATACGGATTAATTTTGACTCAGAAACTAATAACATTTAGATTTATTATACTTAAAATCTATTCTTTTTCTTCGGTAAATGTCTAAAAGAAATCCTCGTTTTATATGGTACCAGAGATTGGCCAACAACTGCCAATTGCTACTTTTGGAAGGCTATTTTCTTTAATAACAACAATAACTTTAAAATTATTTTTCTATTATCTGGTACTTTATTATTATTATTAATTATTATCTCAACATTGAGATAATTCGTTATTTAAGTTTTAAATTAATTTTATTATTATTATTATTATTATTATTATATATTATATTAGACTTAGTGGTCTTTGTGCCTATACCGAACCCAACAAGTTGAAATATATTAAGTAATGATTCCATTAGTCATTTGATAAGAAATAGGAAAATCAATAGTGAAAATTATTGTCCATATTAATTTAAATTTGATCTAGAAAATGAAGTTATGAACTATGAGAAACATATTCTTATATGATAGTGTTCACTAGAAATATATGAATTCAATGTAGTGCGTCGTTGTAAAAGATGTTTTTAAATCATGAAGAACACTCAGCCAAAAGTATGTATCCAAAAGACTGATCATTATGTGAACCCTGTGAAATTTAAGTCAACTTTCTTCTGACCAAACTTACGTTCTGACTGCTCGTAGATGCACACTGCATGAAACAAAAATCTTTCTGAAGGAGAACTCCGCAATATCGATTTAAGCATCCATCAACAGTTTGTATTCATTTAATTGTCAATACCAGACTTCATCGATCTTTGTCTTGCCTCCATCAAAATTTCTAAATGTTTAATATGATTAAAACAGCAACAAAATATAAAAAATGTGCAGATTTATGATCCATGGAAATGTGTGAAAATCGTCACAGTTGATCATAAAAAATCTCTTGATAAAGACAGTACGATATGAACACAGCACTCTAATCCTGTTCTAACCAACTCGGATGTAGATTAATGGAGGTTTAATCACGAATACATTATTACCGAAGGTGGACAACACAACCTTAGTTTCGACGATGACATTTTAGGTTACTCCGACAGCAAAAGTTCATGAATTACGTATTTTTTAGTTTTTATTTCCTAGATGAAAAATATAAAGGATTTAAATAAAATTATCAATAAATAAAATAAATTATCAATATGCCATTTGATTCTGTAAAACAAATCCTTAAATTTGACATATAATACTTACTAATAATTTGTTAATGCAACAATAAAAATTAGCAAAACAAATTTACCAATAATTATTCTTAAGACTTTCCAACCACCCTAATATATTAGAATTTAAAATGCTTTTAGAATGATATCTTTAATTTTTAATGTTGGAAAATAAGTATATGAAGAAATGAAAAAAAATCATTTATCATTTTAATGAAGTTCAAAAATATTTCTCCTGAAATTAATTAATTGTACTATTTAAAAAATTGTAATATAGAATTTTATTAAACATTTAACTTTTTATTAACATATAAAGTTCATTTATTTAATTCTAATTTTTTATTTCACATTTTCATTATCTTTTTTACGAATTAAAAACAATTTTAAATAAATTAAACATAAGTTTTTCGTTTTATTATGTTTAAATAACATCTAAATAAACAGGAAAGCCAAGTTATTTGAAATTTAAATATTTTTCGACATTACATTTTTAGTGTTTTAATATACTTAGAATTTTTATTTTTTATTTCCCTCAATATGAGTGAAACATATAAGGAATTGTTGGTAGAGGCCATTTTATCTCATCGAATTAGTATTGATCAAGTAGTATTTTAAATAAATGAGTACATCTTAATTATTTTAGGATAAATATGAATATCAAGTTAAAATTAAAAATACAAATTCATTACCTTGGGTAGCTGAATATTTTCTGAATGAGAAAGAAAGTTCAATGTTAAACAATTATAAGAAAGTAAGTGAAGTTTTTATAAGCTTATCTCATAAATAATTTAGACAAATGGTCTAACTGCTTTTCAAGGTAAGTTTATGTTTGAAATTAAGTATTAATTACAAGTAAAAGATTTGATTTTCAAATTTTGTGTAAAACTTGAATAAATTTAAAATGTTGAGCATTAGGAAAAAAATCAAAATATTTATAAGAATTGGTAATTGTACAATATTTCTTAATTATCTATTTTTTATTTTATTAATAACTAATCTATTAACTTTATGCCAATTAAATTAGAACCGTAAATATAATCTTTATGGTTAAACATAGTTTATTTTCAGCAGGCCAGGTTTGTGATGAGCTATTTGACGGAATCAATAACTTAAAACATATAGCATTTGATTTTAATGAAAAAATTGGTATCAAGCTAGAGGTTGGCATTATTGACGACTTCGAAAGCGAAAACGTTAACGAATTGCAAAAACCAAATGTCAATATCAAACTGGAAAATGTAGAATCGGTCAATGTTGATCATCATAATAGTAATGGTACTGAGAGTACTGTTGATGAAGTTCGTCAGAAGAGCAGTATCCTCAATGAGATGGTTAAAGAGGCTGATAAAGTTCTGCCAATTAATAATGACATCAAAGAAAATATATGCAAATCAAAATCTCAATCGATAAAAAACTTATCAAATGAAACGAAACAAATCAAGGAGCATGAAACGAAACCAAGTGAAATTCAGACAGATTCTGTTGCGATTTTAACAAAGAACAGTAACCAAGGTATACACCAGTCATTAATGATAAATCCACAGTCAGATAATATCGATGTCATCTTTGCCAATTTACCAAGAGGCAGAAAGATCTCCTTTGAAACTCGGGATCCAACAGTCAACATCAATTTGAAACCGTTATCCAATGCATATCTGGAAATGTTAGTGGAGAACGGAGAAATAGAAGTGTTGCAAAGCTATATTTTTGGAAACTGTAAAGAAAAACTGCAATCTGTACTTCTTGAAAACCAATGGGTCTTGGTGTTAGCAGCTCAACTGAATCATATTCACATAG
Organism: Bipalium vagum; assembly: GCA_037834085.1. Classification (NCBI taxonomy): domain Eukaryota; kingdom Metazoa; phylum Platyhelminthes; order Tricladida; family Geoplanidae; genus Bipalium; species Bipalium vagum. Next base: position 3,439 of record JBBMKC010255874.1, on the reverse strand, counting down.
TGGCAACCTTTTTGTCATTAGGAGTCGACATAAATTTTAAGGATTCCAACTCAAAAACAGCTTTAATGCGTGCCTGTGAAAATGTAATTTATTCATTTAAAATGTTAAAAGAAAAATCATTCATAAAATTCTACAATTTTGTCGTTCGAATATTTACAGTATTGATTATTTTGAATTTAAATTTTCGGCACTTATGGAGAAACCCCCCTAAAAAAAATTTTTTTGGTAAATTTTGAATAAATATGAATAAATAAATATTTATGTAATACATATTGTTAATATGTATTACAATTGTCTCAAAACGCCTATTCTTATGTTGATATTTCTACAATAAATCGGTGATATACGAATATAAATGAGGTCTATAAGTACCATATCTGGCTCGGTGTTTATTTTTTAATTTCTGCCAAATTGACTCGATGGTGTTAGTGTATGCAAGTGTTATGGGGTCCACAAAATGGTCACTGTGATTAACAGTTGCATGTGTATCTTTGATTCAGAGATTAGAATTGATTATACTTCCAGGTTCAAAATGAACTATTATACATTGCAAAAAAACGCTTAGAAATATAATTTAAAACAAAATGTTATAAAAGTTTTTTAAAATATCAAAAAAATTTTTTTTTGCGGGGGCTATTCTTCATAAGTGCCAAATTTTCCAGTAAGAATACGAACATTCTCACTTTATTACTTCTGATATGTATTGCAAAGGTCCTAAAGTTTTGCCTTTATTTTTAATTGAGTTGATCTAACATTATATTTTATTTTAATAATTAGATAATATTATTTTTTTATTAATATTTAAATTTCTTTTTAGAAAACTGAGAATTAATTTCATATAATTTAAATGTTTTTCAAAATTAGGAAAATGAAGCTCTCATTGATCTCTTAGTTAATAATGGTGCAGATATGAATATGAAGCGCGATGGATCCAACAATATTCTTTTTCAAGTTTTTATTTCATATTATTATAAATTATTATTGTCATATATAAATATTAGTGTATCACTAAAAATAAACTCCGTGCTATCAGCACTTTGTTAAATCTTGGTGTCAATTCAGCTCAAATACGATTGGAATCGCCTTTTTCTATGGAGGACTATGCCAAACACATGAAATTGGAAGAAGTGAGCAACATTGTTGGTAGACATAATTTCTAGTATATTTTTTCCTTATATTTTCCAATTATATATTATATTTTATTTTCCAGCTTATACAAAGAAATAAGTGACTTGGTTTCATCTCATTTAGGTCCTAACATTAAATTGGTTAAAAGAATTATGCCAATTTTCGTATTATCACAAAATGATATTCAAAAACATACTTACCAGTTAATTTTTGACTGTGACGTTCCTCCAGTTAAACCTAATTATTTTACAATGCTTTCTCTTGTTACTGGTCTAATTTTGGTAAGTTTATAATGAGACTTTTTCTCTGGATATTTTTTATTTGTTTCACATGAAATATTCTATCTTCGAAAAAATCTTCAATATCACTGAAATCTATTGTTTTTTACAGTTCATTCATTAAATTCGAAAAATTTTTTTTTATATTAATCTATAATTTATTGTAACACGAAATAACGCTGTTATAGATTAATAAAACTTAAATGTTATAAAAATAATCATGTTAAGTTTATCACAATCTATTTTTTTAATAATCAAAACAATAATCAAAAACAAATTTGAAATTCCATTAATTTATCTACCTTTCTGTTTTAGGGCAATGGAATAAAATTCATGATCAACGATATGAACAAAATCAAAAGTTTACGATTAAACAATTTCGAACAAAAATCGTTTTTACCCGAAGAATATTACATCTTTACCAGCTTCAGTCCTCTTAGATCTGAACAAAATACTCTTACAATTACCAGCCATCCTGCGAAGTGTAAAAAAGTGATTTTAATAATGTTAATATTTTGATTTCTAAAATATTTATTTTCAGCTGCGACTTATTTTGGTTGCTTACGAAGTTGCAATTGTTGAATAATTTGGTGCTTCAGATTTTGTAAATAAGATATCTATTTTTATCAGAATTCGAATTTCTGATTACTACTGAAAAATTTTATAAATAAATGTTTTCGAAATTTCAGTTTCTTTTTATCTGTAAATTTCTTACTGACATTTTTTTATTGGAATTTTAGTGTACAGTAGTTCTCGGATTTAACTAACGGCCCAAAAAATTATAAGTTTCCTATTCAAAGAATTTTCAGATTGTTTAATAAAATATTTGTACCCGAATAAAGTACGCTGAGGTGAGTGATATTACAAATCAGATTGCTTCCAAACTCTATATAATTATAATTTTTTTTAAAGAATAAAACTTTAATGATTATTGATAGTATATTTAAGTCTTCATACAAGCTACGAATCTCCACCAAATAGTGTTGAGATACTTGGTTTGTACCAACATAGAAGTTTAGATGATCGGCAAGCTGACAGAATCTCTTGAGTATTTATTTATTTTAATTAGGAATAATTTTGAAGGATTTTAATGGAGACTCAAATTATTTATTATTGTTAACATGATCTAAACTATAATAATTTTTAGATCACAAATTATTTTATTTAGATAACCATCTCTGATAAGCCTTGTCAATTTATGAGATCATAAATGAATGAATCTTCCCAAGTGAAAATTTTCTTAAATGATTCTCATCTAATAAGCTCAACTTATAAAGTTGAATTCTGGACCTGGTAATGATTGATTGTGATTCCTCAGAACAATTTGTCATTGACAATATCTATGTTGCTGTTTTTCGGTAGAATTTGGTTATGAGAAATTCTTGTACTAGAAGCTTTTAAAGGACTTTTTATGTCAAAAATATTACAGTATTACAAGTTACTAATTTTAGATCCCAATAATTTGTTACGATATTATCTCACTTTGAACACTGTCGTAACCTTAGCTAGTAAAGTTACTCTCTCCTTCACTTTTGCCTATACGTATATGCAAATGAATGAATCAAACAACTATGAACAACACTTTATTGCTAAAATAACAAAACAGACAGTAACAAGATGTTTCAAATGATCAATAAAATGTCTGCAATCAAATGTTTTTACACAAAAAGGAAAATCAAATGTTATCACACTGAAAATCAAATGGTAATAATCAATTAAATATCAATATCAAATAAATGTCCGTACGTAAGAGTTAATTAAAAAGAAAAAATATGAATAAAAATTAAGATACTCTCACCACTTGTGACGACAAGTCCAATCCTGTCCGCTCAGAAATCCCCTAACAGCACAGGACCCGTCGTGTGCACCTGTCGAATAGAGGGCATAAATAATGAAAAACCTTTTTGAACAATATTCTGTCGTGGAATGTCTCGTGTCCTCTTCTGACAAATATCATTGTAGTCACGACAATTTCTTTCGGAGAATTTTATGGCAATCCACTGCGGATTCCATCTCCTTATATACTATTCTGA
>JBBMKC010255863.1:0-10099 GCA_037834085.1 Bipalium vagum | reverse complement strand
AATAATAATAATAATAATAATAATAATAATAATAATAATAATAATAATAATAATAATAATAAAACTAATAAAAAAAAATAATAATAATAATAATTACTGTATCTCTGATGTTGTTCGTCTCGCTCAGATCATTATTTTATTCATCATTTGCTTTAATTGCCTCGAATATATCATCTGAATTGCCTAATTTGCCCCCATTAATTTTCGTCTGAACTCTTAAATCTTGGTAGCTATTAACAATGATCAACTTTGTTAATTCTTCCTTGTCCAGCGTATGCGTTTAACTTTATTAAGTAATTCTTCGACCTTCTTCTTACACAAATAGATATTCTCATCTGTCCTTTTTTACTTTATTGCATCTTCCAAGTCCTGCATTAAAGTTGTCTTTCTCAAAAATTCTTTTCTTAGACGATCTTCATAATCTACAGATTCATCTTGGCATTCATAGCCTACCTTTATTTCTCGATCTAATAGGCCTAGCACTAACAGAAATTTTTTTCTTTATACCAATGCACTCAAAATATTTAGTGCAGCTTTTAATAAGTTTTTTGATGTCTTCACCTTTCCTAAAAATTCCAGGGTGTAACGCTTAACAAATTTCAAAATCATAGAAGTGAGACAATAAAGCACAAATATTGAATATCGAATATCGAATAAATGCAATGTGGTTTTCATTTTATCAATTTAATGATTATTGAATATTGCAATACTGACTATTGGGTACCAAATATCGTACATCGCAATTTAGAAATAAATCAGAAACCATTATCAATATGAATCCATATTAAATTTAATTATCCTGAATTATTCAAATCAAGATATACTCAATTTTATGGAAAAACAGTTTAAAATAAATTAACTAAGTCAATTCATAAAATATATAGTCATCTAGCAGACATAATTAACAATACATGTGATTATTACTATAATTACTATTATAACTATATCTGAAGAAAAAAAAGGTATACATATACATTACATATTACATTAATTAAATAAAATTGTTAGTCAAACTAAAAGAAAAAGGGTTCCATGCTAAGCCATCAGTGTTACAATAAAAACATCACAATCGGACGAAAAGAGAAAAATATTGTTGTCTAAGGTCTCTTCCTTCCTAAAATGGAACAAATCGAGTCCATTCTCTTCCTTTATACTTCGACGGCAGCGATGCATCGATGTATACTGACAGGACACAATTTTTCGAAACGGTGGACTGAATAAAATAGAACGACTTGCAATGTGTAGACAGAAAACATCTGAAAGAAACAATCAATAAAGACTAAGTAAAAAATAGTAAACCTAAAGCTGCATTCCAAATCCGTTTGCATAATATGTTCTGTGTAACATCCTCTTTCGTCTCCCTCGTTAAACATTGGCTTTTGATTTTTAATGAATTTCTTAGAGATCCTCTTCGTCTTGGGTTTTTCATAAATGCAAATCATTTTAAAATCTCTCTGGCAAGAAACGTCTTGTAATCGTTTTTTCCATATGATTGTGCAGTCTTCGCCTTTAGCGGAATTCTGTGGTTCTGCAGGTAGCCATAAAGTGATCTCTTTGAATGAAAAACCGTCGGCCTGTATCCATCCATTTTTGTCCTTGTGTCTTTCATAAAGTAGGTCATTGATACTTGTCCAGTAATCATTTTTGTTATTAAAATGTGGTATTATGACCTCCGACTCTTTGCCCTGAATCAGTCGACCATTTTCTCTCGTGCACATTTCCCAGGTATCGCAGAAGGATCTTCGTTCCTCTCTCGCAAAAAAGCAAACATTTGAACGCAGCGTTTAATTCTTGGGGCACATTGATCGCACTGCACTCAGCCAGGCCAAAAGTATTACAACAATTTCAGAATATGGTTTCATGGCAAAAGACAAATATTTTCTGCGCATCGTTTAATATGACCTGTTTCAGCAAATGGGAAATGCCCACCAGGCGGAATAAGACTTGTTATGCCTCCGGATGTTGGACTATTGTGATTGGTATTATACGGTGGAGAAAGCAAATGAAGCCTTATTCCTCTTGGTGGGACTTGCTCTTTTATAATAGCCTGTTCCAGGCAAGTAAGAGGAAGAGTTTTATGGAAAGAAGGTGAAGAAATAATCGATTAATTATTCTCTGTTCCTTAAAATATTAACTCTCGAAACATTTCGTAAAATAAGTGACAGCCGACATGGGCACATATCACACCTGAGTGACAAAATCTGTGTAGAGCACCGTACTTTATACATCCAACCCTCTTTCCCCAATGTCCTTCGTTAATTTAAGTTCGTTCCCATTATCTTTCGTCATAATTTCTTGTGTTCCATTATAATGTAGCACTTTTATAAATTCCTTCAGGTTTATCTGAAATGTTGACAAGAGCATTGTCTTTTATGAAGGACAGGGAAAACATCAACAAACGAAAGTTAGGATGGTAAAAGGACATTTTATATGAAGGATGTGACACTAGTGTAAATCTCAATTATGGCTGTCATTTTCAGGGACTTGCGTCAACAATATTGGGAGAAAGTCTAAATGGACATTGAAGAACAGATTTAGTTTTGTCGAAGTTGAATGTTTATGTTGCATGTTTATAATGTTTATATGTTTATATTTCCCGTAACGATCACAGACATTATTAACGGTAGGCAAAATATATGAAATCGTTTTGAAAGAGGCTTTACGATATCATCAGGCAGTAGACGTCGACGATGTAAGGGCTCATGGCCACTTCACCTGAATAAAGAAAAGAGAGTTCTCATTGCATGAAAGAGCACTGTGTCACCTATCATCTTTTAATGGGTCTTAGCTGATTTCATCGTGTTTTCCTTCCGATTGGCCTCTTTAATGTGGCTCGGAATGATAAAGGCATCCCTGATCTATTAGACCATAAAGCCTCTCAGGTTAATAAAGTGCAAGAACCCATTTTACAAGAAATAATTTTACGTTTCAAGGTACTCAAGCGGTTGTGTGCAGTCCACTTAAACTTTCTTTGCTTCTTTTGATTTGGGAAAATAGAATGATTTGCAATTCGAAGACTCCAAACATCTGATAGATATAATAAAATAATTTCATGAAGAAATGAGATTGATCGTTAACTTTAATGCGCATAACACTATTATTTCGTTATTTAAATCTTCATAATACTCTTCTTCTTTGCCAACATTAATATGATTAAAGCTTTTTCTTCCATATATTTTAGAAGGGGCATTTCGACTGAGATTTTACAACAAGAAATTTATTTATATTTATTTATGCTTGAAGAATCGCCTAATTTTGAATTAAGCAACACTATGAAGTCTTCGTGTCTTCCTTTATTATTGGGTTCACTTAGGTACCACAAATCGAAATCTTCCATTTTGGATATTTTGAAGACATGGTTTTTTTTATATTTTTAAGAGTACACCAAAAAGTGATTGAGATAAATATACTTCTGAATATTTATTTTTTCTTCTTCCGGTAAAGTACATTTCCATAATATTCTGATTGTTTTCTTTATATTTATTTCTTTATTTAATTATCTCATTTTCTCATCTTCAAATTTTTCAAAATTGTTTTATGGATAATCAATAATTAAATCAATGTTTTAGATATTTAAATGCTGGTTTAAGAAAGTCGTTTTTCGAAAAATAAATAATAAGATTGTTTGCGGAAAAGCATTTTCGAACCTATCTTGTTTTGGAACAGCCTTAGGCTTCTGTCCTGGTTTCAACCATTGATTTCTCCTGTTCGGATTATAAAAATATATCTATTTTTCGTCGCACGTGACTATGTGACGTATAAAGCGTTCATCATTTTATTTTATTTTTAAAATATTATTATTAGTAGTATTAGTATTGTTATTAGTAATAATAATATTATTATTATTTCTTTATTTTCATTAAATACGTGTTGTGATAAATAAATAAAGCATATTTCTATTACTTCTTTTGAAAATTCAGTAATTTTACTTCATATTTTAATAAATGTTAATAATAAAATAAAAACCAAGTACATGCAACAAGCACAGAGGTCATTGGTATGGTCACTTTATACATCTAAAATAAACTATTTGAAAGATTTAGAGCACATTTAGACATTTAGACAAAACAAATGCATTATTACAGGAAACTTTGCCATCTGGCGTGATCTGATGTTTCGGTGATGTTGTTTAGCCGCCCAGGTCTCTCGATTTGACTGCTCCAGACAATTCTTATAAAGATAAAGTTTATATTAATCAACCAAAAACTATTACACAAATCAAAGACAACATTTCGGAAAAAATCGCTATGATCTCAATTGGCTAATGCCAAAAAGTTATGCAAAATTCCATAAAAATAGCCCAAACTTGCCAGAGACGGTCATTTTAATGACATCATATTTAAAATATAAATCATTTTAATATCTGTGTTTAAATAAAGCTATCAATAAAATTACTTGGCTCTTTAATTTTTATGTACGGAGAAATAGTGACTTAAAGCAGTAAAGCTTCTTTTGGAAGACCCTGTATTAAAAAACTAAAGTCAGACGACTTTTCCATATTCAAAGTCCCAAAATATTCCAGAATTGTTTCCCTTTCAGCCCATGTTTTCATCGGTTATTTCAAAAGTATTCAAACGTCTCTTATTTTCATTTTATCAACCACCAGAAGAATCCGTAATTCTTTGGAACGTGTGTCACCAATTAAATGATAAAATACAAAAATGATTTTTTAAAGATTCTTTCAGTAATTAAAGCAAAAGGGTTTTAAAAGAAATAGTCTTAATTATAAACTAATCACTTTCGACTTTGACCTTGGAATAATCTATTTATTTATCTCACATTTCATTGGTCAAAATATTTTTAAAGAAACCTTTTGGAAATATTCATTCATTTCAGCGATGAAGGGAATATTGGAGGTCTTACTCGCCATGGTGCACTGCTTTCACAAGATGCACTTCAAATGTCTCAAACCTTATACCTTTCGTAACGGAGCCTGCTTTTTCATCAAAGAAAAGGAAATGTCTTTTTGTGAGGCATGGGAAACGTGTAAAAGTGAACAAGGCCGACTGATTTTGAGAAACGATGTCAAGAGATTAAAGTCAAGTCTTCAAAAAGATCAATGGTATTTGACGAGTATCAATGATCTACTCGAAGAAAGATATGACAACAGGACAGGATGGATGCAAGGGGATGGATCTGTTTTGAATGAAATAAAGTTTTGGCACCTACTTGAACCTGATAATCGAGTGCAGGAAGACTGCACAGTGCTGATGAATTCTAAAATATTTGATATCGCATGTAACAGAAAATTTCAATTTTTTTGCTTTTATGAAAGTCTTTACCGACGGCTCTCTTCAAAAACCTTTATAAAAGACACAGTCGTTCGTTTCAATGAAGGCATAGAAAAAGGATGTTATGAGGAATTCAATACGGACACAAAGATGCAATGTGGATTGAAGTCTGACCAATGTTATCATCTTTATATAATTATTTGATATTTTTAGATGTTTAGAGTCTCCGTCCTGCAAATCATTCTATTTTCTGGACTCAGAAGTTGAAAAATACTGCGTTTTGACAGTGTACGTGGATAGTGCCCTCCCTTTTGAGTACCGTGAAAAAGGAAATTGGTCACGATTTGTCCCCGCCTGAGGATTGAAGGCATTCTGCATTTCACTTACTTTATCCTCGAGGTGGAAGGTACTCTTTATCATTGCTTGTCGATAATGTTCCTCTTTATTCATGTTGTCGTTTTCTTAAAATTATATGTTCAATATTATTATTATTATTTTTTTTTTATTATTATTTTTATTATTTTTTTTTTATTTTTATTATTATTTTTATTATTATTTTTTGTATTATTATTATTTTTATTATTTTTTTTTTATTATTATTATTTTTATTATTATTATTATTATTATTAATTAATAAATTTAATAATTTTTATAAAGTAAATAAAGTAATTTTGAAAGAAATTTTCTGTGACATTCGATAAATAAATGAAAAAACAGAAAGCGCAAAATGAGTGAAATCGTTGCACCTCTATGAAATAGGAGGATTAAGCTGGAGACAGTTCAGAAGGTTTTATAGCTTAGGTATGATCACCGGATGGTTTAACTGAATGTTTCAATTTAATTTATCCAAATCGATTTAACACCGAAAAAGTGCATAGACCAACCTTAAACAAAGACCCCTTTTCTACTTTCCATGTAAGAAATGACTGGTGACATCTCGGTTACTTAATATGGTGACATTAAAGTACATTTAATTTGAATACCCTTGTAATGTACAACAAGATTGTAAAATGAGCTTTAACCCCTGCAACCTACGTGTACTTGGTGTTTTGTAGCAATTCTGAGTGTAATGGTAGTGTATTGATTTTTTCTAATATGTATTGTGAGGAGAACGTACACGTCCATGTGAGAGCAAGAGCCGTATTTACATTAGATAAAGAGTATGAAGACAAAATAAAACTAAAGTCTTCAATCTTTCTAAATAAAGAGAATGCACTTTCTGTTTAGTTAAAGAGAACAAATCAACGAATTCATAATCTTCTTTTAACTTCAGAAATAAGTCATAACACAGCAGAGGGTCGCAGGTTTTGGACTAACTAACTTTATTTATTATTTCATTTACTAACTTTATGACTTACCATCCTCCATTATTTACCCCTCCTAAAATTAAGAAGCTTTGACCTTCAAAGTTTTGAATGATTTATTGTAGATATTTATATAAATGCATCTAAAAAGTTTACTTAAATTTATGGAATGCTTAAATTTTATATTGCAAATATTATTATTATATTAATTCAAAGGACTGTAGTAATATTATAATATATTTTGCCTGACTAGAAAGGAGCCATTTGTGTATTCGTACTATAGTCAATTAAGAACCGATCACGACCCCTTTAGAATTTCTGAATCCTCTTAAGATTGATAAAATGTTGAAATCAAGGTTAACAGAGGACAGGATAACAAGGAAAATATATTTCTTCTATACAAAGTGGTTTGATAGATGGAGATATAATTGATCTTCAACTATGCCCTTTCAATGACTACAGATTTGTAGGCTTCCTTCCCAGAACTCTCTACATCTCATAATCTGCACGTGTGACCTTGAACCATTTTCTATGAGAATATATTAAGCGCTGGAAAACCACCTTTTCATGGTCACTTCATCTTTCTAGGGTAAAACCGCACTGCCTACTTCAACCTACCTGTCGAGTATAAATTAAAGACGTTCATCAGTGACTTTTGAGATTTCTTTTCACACAATCTTTCCCTTGTATGAGGAGAACCTGATAAGTCATTCGATGAATTCTTGAAACATCGACCATTATCTTTCATTCGAAAATTGATTAAAAGGATTTCCTGGATTTTGTCTTCAAAGAGTCTATTTCAAAAATTCCTTCAAAATCTTTCTGTGCCCATTTTTCTAAAGATTAGAAAACGGTAATTAAAATATTTTCTGTTAAGAAGAGAATAATATTAAAAATATTATTTATTACAAACAAGTTAAGAAACGTTATTTTTAGCCTAAATCGATGGTTTTGTACATCTGCATTAAAATAGATAACATGTGGAAAACGGAACCCTCCCCCCCCTGTAACCATCCAAGTGCAGCTTCTACGCTTTAATTATACTGATAGGGCTACATCAGTAAGGCCAGCTTGAAATGCAACTTGGTGAGATTACCACAAGGGGAGATATGGGTATTTCCTCGCGTGAATTTTTTTAAAAGATGCTTTTCAACATTCATTCTCCTTAGATGCAGTAACGTAACTTTTATTGAATTAAAATAAACTTTGGAAAGCAGTTGGAAGTGATATCATTTCAGCTTAAAGGAAAATTGTAAATTGGTAGATTTTTTTTTCAGTAAATCAATAAATAAAAATTGGTTTGGAAATTGTATTTATATGTTTAATTAAATAAGGTAACATAGGAAATATATTTGGTATAATCTTTTGAAAAAGGTACAGTGAATAAAGATATGGGCTTCCAGATATTCTCGGTTTTAAAAAAACATTTAATCCCTATAAGACATCTTTTCTCTATCCGAATTGTATCCTCAATTACAGTTAGAAAAACAATAAATCAAAAAATATATATATATTTTTTCAAAAATTTTAGGATTTGAAATCGGGAAAAAATATTCAAGGTTATATATACAAAAAAATTATTTCAAAACAAATAAACATTACAACTATAAATAGAATCATGATTGAATTTAATATTATTGAAGGAGCCTCTTATAATTGTGAAACAAATAATTGAATATTTGATTTTCAATGGCATACGTTAAAAAATTAAAAGTAATCGAAAAAAAAATTTTATGAAGTACGTTACTTTCTTTTTAATTAAGCTACAGTGCGAAAATTGAATATTTCTCCTGTACTCAGAAATAGAGATTCATAAATTTGATTTTAATGCAATTATTATTATTATTATCAGGTTGTGTAGTATGAAATTTGTAGGTAATGAAATTGCCAACTTTAATTGTTGTTTATTTGTTATCGACTTGATATTTTACCATTCTGTTTTTGCGCTGGTAAATTATATATCTGTCTTGTTTAAAAATATCATTTAAATCTAAAAGTATAAATCAATTGTTTAAATCAATCATTTTTATTAAAAATGGATATATCGGAAATACGCGAAATTATGAAATATGAGTTTTCCGCAAAACAACGGCATTGCAGACACCTGAAAACATTAGTGCAGTATTTGGGACTCGTGTAACTACACAACAAACAAATTTCCAATTGGTTTTCAAAATTTCGTAAGGATAATTTTAACCTAAAAATGAGCCACGTAGTCGTCCAGAATCAAATGTGTGCAACGGCAAATTGAAGATGATCATTGAGTCTAACCTATGTCAGAGTGCCCAGGAATTGTCTGTAAAGATTGGTATCACCAAAAAAAACTGTTTATGATCATATAAATCAAATAGAAGTGAAAAATAAGATAAATGGGTTCCTCATGAACTGAATGCAACGCAAAAAGAAAAGCCTTTTCAAGCCTGTTTGATGTTTCTTTCTCGTCAGAAAGACGATCCATTTTTGAATCGTATTGTCAATTGTGACGAAAAATGGGTAAGATTTGACAACCGCAAACGTTTTTCACAGTTGTTGGACAAAGATGAACCACCAAAACACAGTCCAAAGCGTAATATCCATGAAAAGAAACTGATGGTGAGTGTTTGGTGGTGTAGTGAAGTTGTGAATTCTGCATATGATTTCTTGAAACCCGGCTCATCAATCACATCAGAAGTGTACTGTAAGTCATTGGACGAAATCGTGAAAAAATTAATATAAAACAGCTAAAACTAATCAGTAGATCAATTCCTATTTTATTGCAGGTCGCCATGTTAATATCAATTGGTTTGTAGTCAGAATTAGAAGACAATTTTTGAATATATTTTATTAAGTGATATAACAATAATATTTAAACAAATTTTCTCAGACCTGGAAATTACTTTTTTTATTAAATTATACTTTTTAAATATTTTAAAATAAATAATTAAAATAATTAAAAAATTCCTCAGGTCTCATTAGCCTCCTCATAATTATTATTGTGATTATTTACTTAATCATTATCATTTCTTTTCTGTGTAATACATTTCAAAAATATTGCAATAAAATGCACTTACTTCATTTATTTTATGAAGATAGAATTTAGAGAAAGAAATCTTAAAATAAATTCACCTCGAAGTCTCAATGAAATCGTCCTTAGTGTTAATTATAATCTTTTTCCAAATCTGTTCCCATTGTTAAGGACGCTTTCAGTTTAATTTAACCTTGTATGGGATGTACAGAGTTAATTGCGGAAAGGAAATGCCTCATTTCCTTTTAATACTTTAAATCTTCAGAGGACGTATGGAAAATGAGAGAAATAATCATGTCCATTTCCATTCAGCAAGACCTTGTTCCAGAAAACGGAATTTGTAACAAATCTTCAGTTGAAATTAAAAATAGTTTAATTTGTACTATTTATTAGGAAAGTCAAAGAAATAGGCAATAAGAAAATATTTATTATTATTATTATTATTATTATTATTAATTTTATTATTATTATTATTATTATTTATTTATTATTATTTATTATTATTATTTATTATTATTATTAATATTATTATTATTATTTTATTATTATTATTATTATTA
>JBBMKC010255862.1:0-20301 GCA_037834085.1 Bipalium vagum | reverse complement strand
GGAACTATAGCAGAATAATCAAAATAATTGTCCGTTATTACGATAAATCATTTCCAACAATTCAATATAAAAGAGACCTTTCAAAAGCAGAGAAAGAGAAAAAGAAAAAGTTAAAAGAACTATCAGCGCAGACGATTCGAATTACTCACAAGGATTCATTTAAAAATAATCATTTAAATGGAAAATATAAAGGATCATCCAATAATTCATGTAATGTCATTAAAAATTTCTTTATTCCATTTTATTTTCAAAATGGTTCAAAATACGATTTTCATCTACACTTCATAGAATTACTATCTTAGTTTCCTAAAGAAAATTTTAAAATAATAACATAGATAAAGAAGATTCTAGTTTTAGTTTTAGAAACATCAATTGTTTAGATTTAACGAGAATTTTTCCATTTACAAAGATAAGAAAATTAGGTAATATGTTGATAAAATTAAATAAATATGAAATTTTAAAATCTTTTAAATCAAAACATAAAAAAAGAATTTATCCATATGATTATATTAAAGGTAAAAGTTATAATTTGATAAATGCAATAATATCTAAGAAGTTTGAATTAAATATAAATGATTTCTACGCAAAGGGTTTCAAATGAAAAGCTCGATGCTGAAGATTTACAATTAGACAAATGAATCAGAAGAAAAATATTTCAAAAAAGTAGAAAAACTGGACAATAAATTGCTCTGATACGTGGGATAAAGAATCATTGTTAGAACTTTTGTTGGTACACTGTACAAATGAGTTAAACTGAAGTAATGCTTGCGGGAAGTGAAAGGAGAAAATCAAAGAGATGGATGTGTAGAGCTGAGATAGATAAGATAAATGCACGACAATACCAGACCTATAAATCAGCCTTAATTATACGACCAAGAGAAGAAAGAAATATAGAAAAGCTACAAGTGCGGTCTATGATCAACAGAAATGAGATTGTAAATAAGGGCACTTTCGAATATAATGTCCCACTGTGAAGTGCAATCGATAAAAAGTATTTTTAAAGAAGAACAATATAAATTATACGAGTAATTTAAAGAATTCCAGAAGAGGTGAACTCGGTGAAGTTAATGTCGATAGGCGAATTGAAAAATACAGATATAGCTTACCATAAGTTGCAAGGACGTCCAAGTATCACATTGAAGATACAAGATATAGAAATTGATTGTTTCCTATACACAGGAGCAAGAATAAATGTGACGAGTGCAAAATTATTTTACAGATTTCAAAATACAGATATGATCAAAAGCAATGAAAAATTAAAATGTGCAAAAGAGAGCAAGCTAGAATTTGTAGGGAAAACTGAATTAGAAATGGAGATCAGTGACAAAATGAGAAATATTACTTTCAGGATAGTGAACCATATCACATTCAACATAATTAGAGGTTTGGAGCTACAGCAACAATTTGGATTGGCTTTACAATGGTATGAAGGCACCTGCAAGAAATAAAACTTGATGTATGCAATATTGAGGAAAAGTTTGGAAGAGTAATATCAGATGCTGAAAGATTTTAAAAGGCCAGAGAAATATTGAACATATCAAATCACCAAAAGCTGTTAGAGTTTATAAGGAACAATATGAATGTTTTTATGGCAGATAAATGAGATATTTGGATGTACGGACCTGTTGAAGTATCAGATTGAAGCATAAGATCCCACTAATATGAAATCATAGAGACAATCGGCTCATTTGGAAAATAAAATAGACAAGGTTATTTCAAACTTGTGTTTGGATTTATAGAAAAAGAGGTCCAAGCACCCACCAATTCAAATTCAAAGCCCGCAAAGTCGCTACAGCCAGAACAAGAGCTTATGGAGGATGATTCTCCAAAGCTCATAATCTACAATTAATAAACATTTTAATTGTGAAAATTTGCATGAAAAAGCCTTGTTAGGCTTTGTTTCTTTTATATTTTGACTCTATGTTATTTTATATATTTCAGCTTATATTTTATAAAAATAATAATATAAATTGTGGGTTGAAGTTAATTAAACCTTAATCCACAAAATTATTAAAATTAATTAAAATGAGTAATAATGAGTAAGAAAATAAAACTTACTAAAAATACATTAATATGAAAAATTATTAATATATGGGAGGCTATATTTAGTAAGTTCTATACTATAAGATCTTTCCTAAAATAGCAAAAACCCCATATTACTCTATTAATGGAAAGTTTTATTTTCCACTAATCAAGAGATCAGGAATGTGAATAGCAGGAGTATATAAGCTCTTGGTTTTCTCATTCAAATCGCAATTAACTTCGCAACAAGAAGTTAAGCTGGTAAAAGGTAATAAATACGCTTCGGAAATAGAAGACGTATTTGTAACACCAGGGTTTCTTCGGTTATCGTAAAACCAAGAAGACTTAATAATTAATATTATAATTGTGATAAGAAAGATTTTTATTTGTTTTACAAAATATATTTTTGTAACAAAAATCGTGTTATCTCAAATAATTTAATTAGACTTAGTTCGTACCCTAGAACACTCATTTGTTACACTACCTTTGGCGTAGTTGGTGAGTCCATTTCTAACCTATATTAATAGTGTTAGTATTTTTATATTCGAACCAAACACTTACACCTGTATAAAAATAAAATCATAAAAAGATGCAATTCTCCTTTTAATATGCGGATCATTTGTGTCTGGAAGAAGAATTAGAAGGATATTCGACTCTGTTTAAACTTCAGAAGATTGAACGCAATCACTGAGAGACAGGCTTTCCTAATACCCAACGTAAAAGAATAAATAAACTCGGGGGACCTCGGTATTTAAGCTCTATTGATTTATGGAATGCCTACTACCAGGTAGAATTGGAAGAGGAATCGTAGGAAAAGACAGCATTCTCTACAAAAGCATGCCAATATTGTTTTAACAGAACAAAACAGGATAACATAAAATAAAACTAAATAATTAAATTGCTTAAATAATTTTATTAAAATTTACAATTTAAAAATAAGACTTGATAACTTGTCAACCGATATAAATGTAACTAACATACATAATGATGAAAAAATAGAATTTCATAAACTTTTATGTCTTGAATAAATTTTAAATTTCATATTACAACTAATTTCTTTAAATTCATTTGAATATTTTTCTTCAGAATTATAATAGAAGTTTGAATATAAATATTTTACAAATATTATATCCGTTCCTTTATAACTTTTAACATATGTTTTCTGTAAAGGTCTTCCATCAACCATAAGGTAATTTCTATAAGTATTATACCAACCAAAAACATGTTAATTATTTGTTGTTCCAAAATTTATAACATTATTAATTGTGTACTTATTTTTATCTGCAATTAATATGATTGTAAATTCTCTTTTTAATAATAATCTTTCTCCAACCAAATACTCTAACTTTGTTAAATTGATTTCCAAGTTTATAGAATTTATAATATACCTTGATGAAGATTTCCAATAAGAATACCAACAAGCAATAGGTGGAATTTTTTCATACACTTTTTTATAATAATTTTGTGCAAAAACTTTTTAAATTTTATCTTCATAGCATTTAGTAACTTAAAGAAGACCTTCATTATCATTTGTTATTTTTATGATAGCATCATTTAAAATTTTGTTATTACTTTCACCTATTTTAAAATTTTTTATATTTGATTTTATTAATTCAATTTTTCATGTTTTGAAAGATTTAAGATATAATATAAAATATTTGTTAAATTTCTCATATTTAATGCAATATTGCTTTCTAATTCTTTCAAATTTTTTGGACCTTTTTTAGAATTTTCTATTTTAAAATTTCTATTTCAATTTTTTATATTTTAGTTATAAAATATATTCCTTTCATTATTAAAAGCTATAGCAAAATTCATTTCTTGATAACCGACATTTTCTTGAGTAGCCTCAAAATCAAAAAATAACTATTTATTGCTTTGGTTAAATTTTCCTTCATTATTCTTTAAAAAACATTTGTGATTATTAATGGGAGATACGTATTTTTCATTACAAATTAGGCAATTTGTATGACCACATTTATGTTCATAGGATTTAAAATATTCTTCGTTACAACGATCATATACTTTTTTATTTCAAAAAATTTTACATTTAGTTGTTGTACAAGTATTTTAATTATGAAATCCTATGAAACAATTATGACAATATTTTCTTGATTATAAAAATGCTGATATTTTTTTTATTGAAATAAAATAATGATTTTCTTGATCATAATAAATAAGTTTGTTTTTTAAAATCTTCATTTCCTCTGTATAAAATATATTCATTATTATTATGAGAATAAACTATAAATCTGATTTTTAAAAATATTCAAATCATTTTAAATCATTATTTTTATTTATATATGTTTTGATTTCTACTTGTGACATTATGTAATTTATTGCCCATTTTTCTTTCTCTTTCTATCTCTTTCTCCAAAATTAAAATAATTTTTTCTTATTTTTTTAACTGTTTTTGGCATAATTAAAAATTCAAAAATTATTTATTGATATATTCATTATTTATTCAATATTTATTGTTTGTTCTGATTGTAAAGTTTTTTCTTATCTTATAAATAATTGATCTATTGAATTATCTTTTTTATTTAAGGGGAAACAACCATTTCATGAATAAATTAAAGGATATAGAGGTTTTAACTTTACATTACAATTATCATTGAAACTTGTTATTGCTTCTAAAGATTTAAACAATTATTAATATTATTTTGTATTATATCTTTCGGAAAAATTTTTAATTGATAAACTATTCCTTAAAATTTGTTTTAATAATGAGAATTTAAATAAATTATTGTATTACCACCAAAATTTAGAAATCTTACATTATAGTCATCATGAAATAAATAGTCAGGAAAAGAACATTTTCGATAGGTTTCCATTCATCGAGACTGATAATTGAATTTGATGTTGTATATTTGTTACAGATTTTTTAAGAATAAATTTAATTTTTTTAATATTTTTTATTTTTAAAAATTTTATATTTTTTTCAAATTTCTTTTTTCAATATTTGGTATTTGATATTCGATATTCAGAAGATTGAAAAAAATCAAGAAAAAATTGCGTTTATTAAGGTGAGGTATATAGAAATCTTCATATTCGTAAATAACGTAGTGTTATTGATCTCTCATCAACAGAAAAGTTTCTTTATTTCATTTATCATAATAATCTCAATTTTGACTTTGAAAAATATTTTATTATACAAATATGCATGCCTTACAAAAATATAATAAAATATTTATAAAGAATAAGAATAGTATTATATTTCAGTACAGACTTATATGAAACCTAATGGAAAATAATGAAAATATTATAATAATCATTAATACTATGTGAATCTGTATATATATATATATATATATATATATATACATGTTTATATATTATTTACTTAGAATGTGAATCTAACAATTTTTCATCAAAAATAAAAGATACAATTAAGACTTTATAGTCATACAAGTTAGATAAAAGAAAAACAAAAGTCGAGCAAAACCACAGAAACAAAGGACATATTTAATTGAATATCATCTATAGAAAATTGCATTATCTTTGAAACATATTAAAGATGGAAATGCCATGTCTGAAAACAAAAGAAAGTAATTTAGATCCATTAGCACTGAAAATCAGACTCGGGACGACGAATCAATAATCCACCATAATTAGGATTACAAAAGAAAACTAATCTATAGAATGGAATGATATTTGTAAAATATTTATTATTTTTGAAGATTATTCTATTATATAATAAGGATTATAAATCATATTCTATTGTTTTAGAGAAAATCCCAAAAAAATTATTACTTCTACTGTAAATTTATCAAAATAATCTTATTTTGGTTTGAGAATCTATGAATTTATCCGCCGATTTATTTCACTAATAAAGCCACTTAGTTATTGCATCAGTAGTAATGACTAGTAATGATTCATTAAGAAAACTTTTAATTTGATAAATTAATCAATAAATCTAGGTATTGTTTCAACTAACAGATGGATTTTAAAAGATTGCCGGTAAATGTGAATAAAACATATTTATGCATAATTATTATGATAATTAGTAATGATAATCTTTCATAGAATTTAAATACTGAGAGAAAATTTGGTTATTGCAACTCTAAAAATTACTTCATTAAAGATTAAAGCTATTTTATTACTTTTTCTTTTAACAGCCAGTCTAAAGTGATGCAATTTATTTTCTTTTTGCAAATATTATATTAATAAAAAATTATATAAATTGTAATAACTTAGAAAAAATTAAAATGAAGCAAATCTATCAGCTTTAGAAATTTATAAGCGGGGTTTGAATTGTGTTGACCATAATTAATTTCATATAAGGTTTCCAGATCTTTGCAAGCATTTCACATCAATAATCCTAATTTTTTAATTCATTCTAGCTGAGATATTTCATCAAATGAAAATGTACAAGATCGGAATGTAATTTTATTCTCATTCATCATCCTCAAATAAACTGTACAAGATTAAATATGTACAATTTAATCTCATGAAATCCTTATTTGTAGATATATTCAACTCTTATCGTTATCTTTGTAAACCATGTTACATTAATGTTAATCTACCTTACAAATAGTAATTATTCAAAAGATTAATACTTATTTTAGTTTCTTTAGGTCACCAGGGTAACGTTTACAATACAAATTTACTTTGAGATAGCATTTGTTCAATAGGATAATATGTTTTTTACATTTAAAATGAATTTTTTTCATTTTAATATATGATTCAAAATCAATATTAAAAAAAAATTATTATTATTATTATTATTATTATTATTATTATATTTATTATTATTCTTATTATTATTATTATTATTATTATTAATGTATTTTATTATTATTATTAACAAGTAATATGAAAAAATAAAAAAAATCGAAATTAAATTTTTGTAAAATGTTTTATTATAATTTTGGAAAGTCTGACATCATTTTTTAATTTTTAATCCGGTATGTTACTGAATACATTTTTATAAGATAAATATATGATAATAAAACTGAGCCAGACATGCAAAGCCAAAGCTCATAAATTCATTATCATGCCAGATGAATTATAAATGAGATATAATGAATATTTTGTGATCATTGAATTTGATTGATCTAAACTTGCCAAAAAACGAAATTTAAAAATTCAGATCATAAAAGTCTTGGTTACTTTCAAGATTATTTATAATACTTACCAATTATTATAAACCTCTCAAAAGATTTATATTGGGATGATAAGAATTGGATAAACTTTAAGTCTTTAAATTATAGACCACAAATACTTATTCATTGAACAATATTCTTCATGGTTTTAAATTTTTACAAATCATAGGAGTAATTGATCAATAATAATTATATTTTTAATTATATTATTAAAATGAGTAAATTTTATAAAAGATATTATTTGACTTGAAAAATTATTATCCTTAAATAATAAAATTAATTAACTTTTCCCATTCGATTTTGGTGACGCGTAAATTAACAATAGCTTCCATTCTGAATTTTTTTTCATGGATTATGATTTCAATATTTTATGAAAATTTATCACAGTTAACATTTAGATATAATATAAATAATGTGTATTTTATGAGTAATAATTAATAAATTATTTTCCCATAATCATATAATAGTAATGATAAAATAATAAAAATTATTAGAAAAAAATAATAAAATTATTATAATTTATAAATTATAAAATATAACAATTAATTTTTAATAATTCACAAAAATACTTTTTTCATAAAAGGGTAATCTGGACCTCCTTACTTGATTTACAATCGCCCACTGATAATTTTTACATTTATTTTCTGTCGGTTGACAATGAAATAATTTCAACAGCCCCAAACAATACATATAAGTGGATTTAATCAAGTGGATGCTCAAAAAGAGTTGGTCACTCGATTCATCATTTATTTTTCAGGCTATTAGAAAATTGTTCTGCGTTTTTATCACTATAAATATTTTTATTAGTTTTTCTATTTTTTATTAGTATAAAAATTACAATGGTTAGGTGCACATGAAAACATTTCGAGATTTTTAAATATCAATAGATTGAAAGTAAATAAATAAAGTTATTCTGATTTCCATCAGAAATATTGTTATTATTATATAATCAATAGTCATGATCAACATAATGTGATCACAAAAATCGAGGTAGACCAGTATCAATACATCTGTATGCTATATATAACTTATGTAAAGTATTAGTTATATTTATATAATAATATTATCTTATCACTAATAATAATTAAATTTTAAAATTAATTTAATTTTGAAACGGTATTGTTTAAATGCGTCATTAATTTGATGCATAAAATGTATGATTTTTGAAAGAATTTTGTTCTCATCACAAAAAGATTTTCAATGAAAGTTGTAGATTCCATTTTTAAAGAAATATTGACTAAAAATTGTTCATTTTTAAATCAGGCCATATGTTTGATTAAATGAAACAAAGATTGTCGATTATTATTGAATAAAGAGGAACTTCATCAATCAGTCTCTTAATCATCCACATAATTTTTATTTAATGGCAGATGCGTTGTCCATAATAAATAATGGTATTTTCAGGACATCCTTACATAATCGATTGATAAAAATTAAGCTACAAGATGTGATGGATTCTTCATAGTCCTGCGAAGAAATGTTGGTAGTTTGGAGATAATATATGGACTTCATGCATGACAACAACTTTAAAAGACTTTCGTTGACATATATTTAATTGTTGAGTTGAGGCAGTACCTTTAGGCAGATATTGAACAACAACTAAATTTTAACTATTAAAATAAATGAAATTTAAAAAATTACTTCAACATTATAACTACTAACGACTAAACATGAAGAAATTGACCCACAAATAAAGTCTAACTATTAAAATCAAAAGAATTTTTTAAATTCTTTAAAATTAAGCATATTAAATTGACCATTTTAAACAAATGTGGATCAAGGATTGAAGTTAGTCCAATAAATCTTTAAAACTTATCTCTGAAATTGTTAAATCACAGTTAACATAAATAAAAGATAATTATCACTATAATTATAATTTTATATTTATCAAAAAATTAGACTTTGAAAAACCTTATTTATTTCTTCTGATACATAGGAATGTTGGATCAATTAAAATTGACACTAATCTTTAAATATTATATATTTAATAATTGATGACATCATTTTTTATGTATTGTCAGATTTAATCAATTCGAAATTTTCAAGCAAATTTAATCATCAAACCATAGAATTTTCAACTCTATTTTAAAATTTAATTTAATTATTTAATTACTGATTTGATTAAAACTCAACATTGTTCTATTTAAGATTATAAAACATTTAAAATTATTTATTTATCATTTTTACCCGAATTTTACACAATTGTTATTATTATTAATTAAAATTATTGGAATTTTTTATTATAACTATTATAATATGTAAATTTAAGTGAATTAAATTATGATTTTAAAAAATTAAAACGTTTTCCAGTTTGGCTTCATGTAAAATTAAAATTTCTTAACATAGGTTCAAAGATCTCATTCAATTTTAATACATTTTACCAAAAATGGGAAAAAATAATTTGTTAAAGTTCTCAGAATAGGGTTTGGACAAGTGTCTTCATTTAGATATTTATTAGGCATGGTATTTTCATCCACGTTTCTTCCACAGTTTGATGTTACTTATCACCTGTTTCAAAAGATATGTGAAAGGGCAGAATCAGTCAGAATCAGGGACTTTAGAGCCCCAGTTCAAAATTATTTTGTTGAATAAAACAATGAACTACTTACAAGTACATTAATATTTATATTATAATAGAAATTTCACAATTCCTTCCCATTCCACTCTGATTTTAATTTATTATAAATATTACAGTAATATTTATGGAAAAATAATTATTTCGAATTATTACCGGACACTCGGTGTATAATTGTGCTACTGGACATAGTAAAAAGAAAAAGAAAAAGATTAAATTAATTAAAAGGAGATGCGGTACTGGAATTCTGTTATAAGCGTTCCTGTGAAGAATATAAAGTCGTATTTTCTCTCACAGTATATGGAATCTTTAAATGCAAAAGGAAAATATTTTCACTTTTTCCCACCATAGTCAATATTTACACTTTGATTGAAGTAAATTTTAATTATACATTAATCCGGGATGAAAAAAAGTTGCTCGGTCTAGACACAAACACTTGATTTAAAGACAAAAACAAAAACTTAAATATATATTTTTCATTCAAACAATTTACTTCAGTAAAACAAACAATTCAAAATAATTAGTTAATGATTTCGAGATAGCATGAATAATGATAAAACTTTTGTAAATTTATATTTAATAATGGAAGTTGAATCTTATTAACACTATCTACTTCAAAAGCAAGTCTAATAAAAATAGGGTTCTCTTTATTCAACAATTAATAATTATAAACACCAAAGGATTATTAAGGAGAGAAGCTTAACCTGTGCTAAATGGAAATATGAATACTTAAAAAATTTTTAATTAATGAAAATAAAATATTAAAAAAAATGAATATGATTGATAAACAGTAACTTTTACTGAGATTCACACTTATGAATGTTCTTTGGTAAAGGTCCACAGCCTGAAAAATCAAAGTAATTTTTTGAAAATATTTCCAATAGATTTTTAATTAACATTTATGTAAAAGTCTGAGATGTATTAGGAGATATCCTTTTTGATATCCTCATGATTTAAAAAGACTTTTTGACCAGAAAATTATGTAGATGCTTGAAGAAATGGCAATCCGTTGATGTCATATCAGTTGAATACTTTTTATTCCCAGCTCAGTCTAGTTTTTAAAAGTCTTTTTACATACATGTGGTCCCAGATTGCCAAGCATCAGGGCTAAGCCTTTTCTGTTGACCACTGAAAGCTGCTTAATGAATAATTTTTGGTACATTGTTTCTAGATCTGAGCACTACTTGTTTGCTGTGATAGTCACGTCAGAAAGTAATTATTATTTTTTGTAATGTAGACCAGGTTTTGGCAATGGAACGGAGATTGATCGACATTTAACAATTATGCTGAAGGTCTTTCGATTATCATAAAGAATTCATTTTTCATACGACTTAAAAAAGGAACCTTTCAATACGTAACACTAAAGATTCAGTTTTTTTGACATTAGTCTTGATAGAGACCGTTGAAATTCTGCTAGATGAAGATTGATATTCAAAACTGACAATTTTGCTATACTGTTCAAAAGCTCGGTTAATGAAACGTAAGTTAAAATCCTATTGTGTAAAAATGATTTCTTGTCACTGTACGATCGGTATTATGACTTAGGAAAAATTCAGTAACTTGTTTACGTTTAATTTGGTTGAGATTAGTTATCATGTTGTTTGTAATAAAAATTCATATGGAGTAATTAAACAATGAATGATTGATTAATATAATAAGAAAAAATCATTAATCTATATTAATCTGCTTTGTATACCAAGTAATTAAATTTTGGGAAAAGAATTTCGGTGCAACTATTATATCCTGAAAATATATCAATATCAAATTAAAGACTTTTAATGTAGACCTGGCAAAAATTAGGTTTGACACAGTCAACCCAAAGAGAATTTTATTACGATCTGGAAAGGCAGAACTATGTTTCACAAAAGTCATTATCAATTTTAAGGATTCTGGAATAAATTGATGTTACAGCACAGATATTTGAATTTTCACACAGTAGTTTGGACCATGTCAGAATTTCATTGAGGTAATTGAGGTAATTTTCTTGATAAGACCTCAATAAGAATCTCTGATTCTCTGATAATAAGACTTGTTGAGTAATTTTATAATTTCAAAGTAAATTTACATATTCAAAAGATATAAAAAGATTTTTATTTTAAAAAATGTATTTTCAGTGAAAAATAATTATCATTATATATTTTTTTGGGAATAAATATTTTTGACTAATTAACGTACATTGTAACTTAATTCGCTGATGACTAGTATATATTCTTGTTATTTTCAGCTATAATGAATTAAATAAATTAAAGTAAATATATTCATTAATTATTTATTGTACACCAGTGGTCGTTAATGTTCGGTAGAGGAATAGTTTCTAAAATATTCATATCGGTACTTAATTATTTGAAATTGAGAATTATTTCATAATTGCCTCAATAATTAAAAATAATTGTTAATTTTTATTAACCAAGTCCGCTATAACTTGATTCCAAAACTTGTATTTGCTTACTATACTAACTGTTCAAAACGTAAGTTTAAAATTTTTATTATCAGTCTTTGTATAAGTACGTAATCACTTTTGAAGAAAATGCCTGATCACTAACGGAAATGAATATGCATGATAAATCAAATGAAATTAATCATGTGAAGAAAATAAATAATTATAATGAAAATATAACAGTATTACATGGAACCAGTCGAAGGTTAGTTCCTTACCATTGTGATCCGCTAGATACTTAGTTCAATCGGCACCCGATTGTAATACTAGATTTAGTATTTATGCATTGTATTAAACCATGTTTTAATCATTGTTTAAATAAATTAATAAATAATCAAAAAACCCCAATAATATAAATTTCGGTAATTTATTGTATTGTATATTTATTGATAAAATAAATATTTCACTTTAATTGTTATAGAGTATCAAAAAATTTTGGATTTAGAATTGAGTGACCAAAATATATACTATCGAAACTGTGAAATATGAATTTCAGCACGGAAAAAGTGCTTTTGCATCATCTCAAACCACATGCTCTGTTCTAGGAGATAGTTTTATTTCGCAAGGTACTTGTAAATATTGGTATCGCCAATCTAAAGACGGAAATTTTGTTATAAACAATGTACCACAAACCGGTGCTCCACGAATATTGCACCCTGAGAGATTGGAAGAACTACTCTGCGAGAATACGACCCAAACACAAGAAGAACTTGAGAAACAGCTTGGAGTCGACCATGAAACTTTTAGCTGGCAGTTAAATAGACTAGGAAAAATTCAGAAGGCTGAAAGTCGTTGCCATATGAACTCTCAGAAATGAACATTTCATGTCGTTTAACAACATGCACGTCTCTTCTTACTAGGCAAAGAAAAAAAAGATTTTTTATGGCAGATCTTCATTGAAGATGAAAAGTGGATTGCCTAAGATAATCCAAAGCGCATTCATTCGTGCCAGCAACTTAAACCGCAAAAGTATATATTCACAGCAAAAAACTACTAATTTGTTTCTGGTCGGATATGATAGATTTAATTTATTATGATCTTCTCCAGATTTGTAAAACCATTAATTTAGAACGTTACATCAGTAGTTGTTGCAATTGGTTGCAAAAATAAAGAAAAAAGACCTTTTTCAAGCCAAGGATCGCATAAGATTATCCTACTGCTTGACAATGCCAGACCACATGTGGCAGAGCTTACGCAATCTCACAATTAGATTGGGAAGTACTTTCTCATGCGGCTAATTCCCCGGACCTGATTCCTACAGATTACTATCTGTTTCCACATATCCAACGGTTTTTAGCAAAACATTGTAACAAAAAAATTTTCTGATATTCGAGAATTTCGGGATAATTTCCTTGTTTCGAAATCCAGATCATTCTATCGTTCGGGAATTCGTCAATTACCTGAAAGATGGGAAAAAGTGATGGATAAAAATGGATTTTATTTTTCTGATTGATTTCTTGTAGTGATAATATATATTTTTAACTGAAAAATAGACTAATACTTATGCATATACTTAATAGAATATTTCATTTATTTGGTAATCGTTTGAGTCATACCTTAATTAACGTCTTCGTCAACTTTATCCAAAAAATAAGACATCTCTTAATTTCAACTGTTTTCTGCTTCAATAACACGGTAATCAGGTTTTTGTAATCTTAATATTTTTCAAATTTTACCATACCAAATTTTACCAACTAAGGTGACGTAGTAATTTTTGTTGTGATATCTTACATATATAAAGCTTTCTGAGCTGTCTGGAATTAATGATTTTGAGAATTCCTCATATAGCCGGAGTCTCCCTTAATCTATCTAATTGTGCTTCTTCCGTAAAATTGAAAAGAATTTAATTTATTTCTAGCTCTAAAATTTTTACCAGGGGGATCTAAAATCGACTCTGTAGGTATATTTCCAAAATAATATCCACAAATCAAGTTCAATATTTTAGACATTAGACAAGTTCTTGTCATGGTATATTAATATCATTATTACTCCAGACCTTTACAACCTAGTTTTTAACTTAAAATTTGTTGATTATTGTCCCTAAATTTATTTTAGAATCTCAACAAAACCATTATTATTTGTAACTTATAATATTCGATAAAATTAACAGGATTAATTCTTGTTAAAATTATTACGGAAAAGAGATTCCCTTGTCCGAATTTAACTATAAATTAAAATTAAAGAGAATAATTAAAATTTTAATAAATTACGAAAAATCATAAAATCCTTAAATAATAATTTTACCTTGAAAAATCAAACTGAAATCATTCCTATTGTTACTCTTAATAGATATTGATTAGAAGAAGGCATCAAACTGTTTCCTCCTTTGATAAGATATAAAGTAATTTAATGTAAAAACTTTTTAATTTTTAAAAATTTCTGTAATACTTAAAATACCGCGGAAATATTTTAAAAAATATTATTTCACATTTTATATAATAAATTATTATTATTAATTGATATTATTATTAATTATTATTAAAAGAATACCATGGTTAAAAGAAGAATTTGAAAGATTTTAGCATAGGCCTTTCACATGCGCTTGGACTGCTTTGACTTCTGAGCTACACCCCGACTAATTTTCAATTAATCTCACTGCCATAATCGAAATCTAAGAATTGTGCCTATGTTATCCAATTAAAATTATTTGTTTTGTCATAGTATATAATTATTAATCGAAATCTAAAAAATGTTATCTGAAACTATTTACAGTTTTCCTTTGAAGTCACATTTATTATTAATTTAGGTCTGAATGACAAATGAATGAAAATTTAATTAAATTTTTTTATATTTGATTTTTGAGTATTGAGGCTTAATAAACAATTTTTTCATAATTTAATTAGTTATTGCAAAGTGTTAATTATGGTCTAATCATCTTAACATTTTTTGTAAAACTGAGCTTGGTGATATTTGGCAATTTTTCCCCTTCCATTTAAAATGAACAGATTTCGTCATAATCGAATTTTTATCGAACGAAATAAAAATGATTACTGTAACAAATTTTCTTCAATTAAGTTAATATTTATTATTTCTCATCAAAAAGAAATCTGGAATTCCTGATATAACTTATTTTTTAAAGGCGATTATCAAAATTGAACAAATAATCAATTTTCCACTTTTTCTGGTATTTCCATTTGTACTTTTGGATTTCATTCGATATAGCTGCAACATTTTGTTTTTGTTTTAAATGAATTATCTAATTTCAAAGAAATATTAATTTTAGTTTTACTTTTGTAACTATATAGTATTTTTATTAAATTTAAGTAATTTAAGTAAGTAAATTTAAGATCCTAAAAAACGCTCCGATGATTAAAAAATCACTCTGTAAATCTGAATTCTAAAACACATTGAATAACATAAGAAATATTAAATTCATAAATATTAAATTAACCTTGACAAAAGACCTGCAGTGATATCGAAGTTCAACCGAATTTTTTATAATTATTTATCATTAGTTTGTTAACTAACTGATAAAAAAACTCAACATTTTTCCTGAAAATTTAACTTAATGTAAGATATTTTATGCATGATAATAAAATTAAGAATGAACGAAGAACCTTCGGTGCATATTATGCTACATGAAATTAAATTAATATTCTCGGTGTTAAAAAACTACCGAAAACATTTCAATGATAAACAGTGCTCTTGATCAATAACTGAATATCTTGCGAATATTTCTTTTTAAAATATTTGAAGTACAAAATATTTCATTTGATTATCTTTTTCAACTTTATTTAGTTGAGGAATTAATGGATAATAATTCTTGGAGGACGGGTACCCCTGATTCTATTCAGCCCAGACAGTATTGGTACTTGACATTATTTTTAATTCCATTCTTTACTCTTTTGGGAAATTCTCTCGTGGTGCTGAGTATAATTAAAGAGCGCAGTTTAAGGACAACCACCAATTATTTTATCCTCTCCTTGGCCGTAGCTGACATAAGCCTGGCTCTTCTGGTTATGCCAATTTGCATCTGGATTGAAGTAAGTATTTCATAACTGATAGTACAATTAAAATTAAAACTTCACTGTGCATTGATTGTTTATCCCAATTAAATTTTACATATACCCAGAGTTAAATTTTAATTAATATAAAATAATTAAAGATAATTTATAAATTTTTTTAAAAGACATTTTTAAATAATACAGGGTGCTGTGCTAGAATCCGGACAAAGTTTAAATCCATTAGAAATCATGGATTGTTTAATTATTTTTTGTTTAGATTGATAATTTCAATATATTATATCAAAGCGACTTTAAAATTGAAAATCTGAATGAATACGAAAAAGGCTGCCATCACCAATAGCCTTCATGCCGGAAGAGCGCCCGCTGAAACAATAAAAAAATTTTGATACGCGAAATTCACAGTGTACGATGTGGCAGAGACACACTATCTCAAAAAAATCTTAGGAGACCAATGCCGATCCATTAAGAAGATTCAAAACAGACAGGAAACAAAGAGGATTGCACAAATTATCGCAAGAGCTAATGATATGATAAGGAAAGACCCAGGAACATCAATGCGGAAAATGACATCGATCTTGGGAATGAGTACAAAGAACAAAGTCATTTGGCTGAAGAGGATCTAAGGTATAAATTTTACACTCGGGAAGTCAACCTGATTCTCTCAGAGACCACCAGGCTAAAAACAGTTTCCAGGTGCAAATTGCTTCTTCACTCTCTGAAACAAAAAGCTTCTAGCTGCGTCCGTTTTTCTAAGATTTTCACTGTTTGAAAAAGGTGAACAGAAGAAATCACCGGTGGCCTACTCAAAGCCCTAAGGATGGCCTGTGGTAGGAAAGACCAAATTTCCAGTTTGTGTACATATCTTCAGTGTAGGTTCGAGTGAAGGCCATGCTATACCACCATTCTTTTTTCAGTAGGGTCTAAAAATCACCAAGGATGTTTATTTGAATGTTTTGATGACTTTAGTAAAACCCTGGATGGAGAATGTAGAATAAAAGTCTATTAGTTCAAAACTGGCTCGCAAAAAATGTTGATATGTTTTGGTCAAAGAATTTATCGGTGTGATTGAAAGACAAGCAAATAAGTTCCAGTATCCTTATACTGATTCTCTTCTGGGTGCTATTGATGCCGAATTCTAAATTATCAGCAATGAGCATCCAAAGAAAGTAAGCTCAAACTTTAGAAAAAGAAATGAGAAGGTGAGAACGGCTATATGGTAATTATATTTAACAACAAGTTTAGCAAATAAGTTATAAATAAAAACATTCTATTAGTATTTCATTTTATTTATTTTACAATGATAAATATATAACATAGACAAAAAATGTATTTCATTCGGATTCTATCGAAAATTTAATCGTTAATGTAAAATAAATTTTTAAAATAATTTAAAGTTTTCTTTTATAGATTTCTGCCACCATACTCGCCTCAGCTACAATTCGCAAATACTGTATCATCTTTTATGAGAACCATTATAGATCGGGAAGATTGATTACTCAAGTACTCATGCATAACAATACAGATTTAAAAGAATATTTTCGCAACATGAGGCGGTTTATAGAAAAACCTTGGTGAGACAATAATTTATTTAGTGTACATTTCCATTATAATAATTTCTGAATAATTTTCTATATATTTTGAATATTTTTCTATATATTTCTGCATACCCTGTAATGTTAATTAAATTTTTTATAACTAATAGTTTGTTTAAATAAATAATAAAAAGAAATACCCAGTCAATTATTCAATTATTTTCATAAAATAAATATTATACTCAATCTTGAATTTATGAATCCCAAAAGTGTAGATAACTTGGCAGTAACTAACATCCATAATAGTTCATATGTTAAAATAATTTTTGAAAAAGCCATTTTAATTTTTAATAAAAGTAATGGTGCTGTGAGGTTCGTAAATTTATAACTTTATATCATTGGTTTGTTTTCAAAATCTTATTTAATTGCTCCTGGAAATGTTATTATAAAAAAGACCAGATTTTAGAAATTAGTAATACTTAGTAATTAGTAATTAATTAGTAATACCAAACTAGTAATACTTATTTAAGCTTTAAGTCACTATGTTTCCTCTTTACTACTGGTTGATGTTAATCATAAAAGAATAATAATCAGTTCAACAATAAAATCTTATTGACAATAAAACAATGATTTGCGCAAATATCAAATATTTCTACAACTATCGATTTTAGATTCTTCCGATCAACTAGATCAACTTAAAACTCTCAACCAATGTCTCAAATTTATTTAAGAGTAAAAACATTAATCTGTCAGATCACCAAACTGTTAAAAGAAAATGTAAATTGTTATTGATAAAGAGCAATATCAATAATAGAATGAAGAATCCTTACCAAATTTTGAGAATTCATCCAACCATTAGATCAACCGACCGTTGATTGTCCGTTATTAAAAATAAATCGAACATACTTCAGGAAAATGTTGGTTCAATCTCTCAGTAATTTCTTCTTTATGTAACCGAAAACTTTTTCGAATGACTTTGTAGCGAAATAACAAATAACTTTTTCAAATGACACTAACGCTTTTTCTAGAAAAATTTCTATAATTTGTGTTTTCAAATAAAAATAATATTTGAATAATTCAGTTTTAATCTTTGCAATCTAGTGAACTTTCTACATATTTAATTTTGTGTTAAATGTCTTATTATAAGTCACATTTTATTATTTTGATCAATTGCATTGGAATTATTGCACCTGTTGTTTAATCAATCCAATTCAATCAGTTTTGCACATTTGTATGCAATCATTTAAATAGGTGAGTAAATTATCAATCAATGATAATTTTTCTCATATTACATTTAACAATATGATTGGAATAAGAAAACCGCAAAATTTCATCCCACTATGAAAGTTTGAAAGATGTCAAATATTAGGATCTCATGAAACTTGTATAAGTTTATTGAGAAATCACCAGACAATTGGAGAGAAGGGTATGGCATGCGTGGTGTGAGACAGGCTTTTACCATTGTCACAGAATCAGTGGACAACATTGAAGTACCAACAAACTTGCACCACGAATCTTCATCTCCTAGCTGTTAAAAATGAATCTTAGAAAAAAAGGTGTTTTTCAAATATTACATATCAAAGATTAAGTAGTCTTGGTCGGCGATGTTTCTATTGACATCAGATCATAAAGCCGTAAGAAAGACAAAAAAACGTTAAAGTGACAGAATGGAAGGAGATTATTTAGTAATCAATCAAATTTTTATTTATGACAAAGTGATGAACGCTTGAGAGTCAGACGTCACCATGGTGACTGAAAAACAATAGTTCGTTGTTACCAAGTTGCAAGGGCGTTAAATCAGTAAATATGGAATGCTTTGGTCACCCCTTGTATTTATGTGCTTATTTGAATGATCATGAATAAACAGATGAAATTCTGTGACCCGTATGATCTTCATTAATGCAAACACTTCCAGGCAGTAGTTTCCAACAAGACAACGCGATACCTCATACCAACAGTATAACAGAGAATTATTTGGAAGGATCAGAAGTGAAAACAATAACTTAGGCAGCGCATAAACCAGATTTATCTCATGTTGAAAATGTGTGGGTTATCATCAGCTATGGTATTCTTTTTTTACTCCAAGCGCATTGTATGAAATAAAAAATCAATTTTAACAAATATGAAACAACATAATACAACGGGAAATAAATCGTATTTTTATGGTATGAAAAGAAATATTCAAGATTGCACCGTAAGAGGTGGTGACTCTCTACTGACATCTCTAAATATTTTCAACAGAAATTTATTTCATGTAACTTGATAAAATATATTTGATAATTTTTTTGTTAACTTTTATTTTTTTAGTGGTTCGTTTTTGTTGAAAATGAGAATTATTTGAAATAAATTAAATCGAAAATTTCCGTATCAATATAATATTTTTTGCTTAAAATAATTTTTATAAAAATTAAATTATTATTTATAAATTACTAAACTTGTTTTATTTGGTTTGGGTACAAGTTTTCCTTTATATATTTGTTTTGTTAATATTATTCTAACTTAAGGATTCTTAGTCAGATTATTTGTTAAATATAAGTTTTTATTGGATATAAAGAAAGTTAAACTTAAAAATAAAAATATGAATTTTTAAATCTTCATTATCTAATGTTGGAAATCAAATTATTATTATTATTATTATTATTATTCTTATTATTATTATTATTAT